>PVHP010003536.1:0-77180 GCA_004024765.1 Zapus hudsonius
AGAACATACAAATCCATAGAGGTGGGAAGCAGATTATTCATTGCTTAGAATTGGGGGCACTGGGGAGATTGTGAAGGTAACTAAATGGCTTGAGCATCATATTGATATATAAAATATCCTAAAATCGATGATGATAATCATAAAACTCTAAAAACTAAAAAAGTTGAACTGTATACGTATTGTATTTGTTTTGATTTTTGAGACAGAATCTTGCTATACCACCCAGGCTGACCTCAGACTCAGAGCAATCCTCCTGACTCAATGTTCTGTGTGCTAGGATTGTAGGCAGG
Source organism: Zapus hudsonius (assembly GCA_004024765.1). Classification (NCBI taxonomy): domain Eukaryota; kingdom Metazoa; phylum Chordata; class Mammalia; order Rodentia; family Dipodidae; genus Zapus; species Zapus hudsonius. The sequence goes on from PVHP010003536.1 coordinate 291, forward strand.
CATCACCACTCCCCAGTGAATTGTAAATTTAAAGGTGTGACATGTATTGCACGTGAATAATTATACTCCAACACAGTTGTTACTAAAAGAGTAAAACCCCAGATTTCTCGCATTTTTTTCCTGTACATATATCCCAGTGGGCTTTATTGAGTCACATTCCTCCTGTTTCTATCTACAAAATATAAAAGAAAGTCTACCTACTTACAGTCAAGTTATGGGCAGACTACTATCAAGAGAAGACTTAAAAAAAAATTCAAATTCGCTCACATTTCTTTAGTCCTGTTGGTTGACTGACTTGGGATAGGAGTTGGGGCACAGGCCATCAATAGGAGAGCTCAGAGGAAAAATAATGCATCCCAAGACAGAGTCATTATTCTGGAATTGGCTAAAGTAATCATGGCGACCAAGAAAACCAGTTGTATAATTCAGTCAAAGTCAAAGGCTGGAGAACTAGGGTGAGGTACACAGGTTTATGGTGGCCTAATCCCACCAAAGTTATGTCCAAATTTATGGAAACCAGGAGCTCTGATATCCAAGGATAGGAGAAAATGGATATTCCCCATTCGAGAAGAGCCAGAGGCAAGCACTCACACTTCTCTCCTGTTTGTTCATTTTGCTCCTCAAAGGGCTGGATGAGGCATGCCCACATTGGTAATAGCTGATCTCCTTTACTCAGTTCAGTGTCTCAAATGCTGATCTCCTCTGGAAACATCCTCAGAGACATATCAGAAATAATGCCCTACCAGCCATCTTGCATCCCTTAACCCAGTCAAGCTGACACATAAAATTACCCATCACAGACACTGATCTACCCACTGATCATCTCTTCTCTCTTCCAGGCAAAATGTGACACTAGATGGTCTGCACTGATGGTTCGTGGTGCAGATTTCATGACTGTAGCTCTCAGTAATGATCCTTCATCATAATACTCCAGCCAGTGACTTCTCCATACTCACTAAGTAGTACAGTGATGCAGGGCTGATGATGTAGACTGTCAACTCAAGCTGCCTAAACTGTGAGCCCACTCTTCTTCCTAGCTGTGTGGTCTTGGACTAGTTAAAACTAATTGGTGCCTCAGTTTCCTTAGTTATAAAATGAAGCTGATAACTATTCTGTCCTTTCTACGGTTGTAGTGACAATAAATGACAACAGATGTCAATTGGCTAGCATATAATCAGTCTTTTTAAAAATGAGCAAACTATATGTTAGTGGGTTTGGCTTTGGGTTTGAAAAGCATCTCTTCAAATGGCAGCGACCACTGGAGTGACTCAAAGCTCACCAAAATGCTAAGAATATGTGACAATGGAGTGTTCAACACTAAGTGAGACATCTCTATCACACCCTCCAAGGCTCAGGGACCACAGGGGAAGAGGTGGTAGAAAGAATGCAAGAGCCAGAGGAAGGGGAGGAGTACTTATTAAACTGTCTTCCAGACACAAAGTAGCCATGGTATTCATGACCTCACAGGGGATGATGCTACCTACACAAGAACTGTATAATAGGAGAAAAATGATGGCATCAAATTCAAGAAAGACTAGCTGTAAAGAAGAAGGCATTCTGAAGGGGATTTGGGAGGGGGAAATAAGAGGGTAGTGGGAGGTGACTGTGATCATGGTATATTGTCTGTAAGCACAGAAGTTGTCAGTAAAAATTTTAAAATGCTAAAATGGGCAAATGAGGCTGGAAAGATGGCTTTGCATTTAAAAACACTTGCTTGCAAAGCCTGCTGGCCTGGGCTCAATTCTCCAGTACCCATGTAAAGCTGGAAGCACAAAGTGGCACATGAATCTGGAGTTTGTTTACAGTGGCAAGAGACCCTGGTGTACCCATTCTCTCTCTCTCCCTCAAATAAACAAAAATAGTTGAATAAAAATGGGCAAATAGTGTTATCATGATCAAATTCTGTGCAGTAATGGGTATCAATTACACCCAAGGCATCAAGCATGCTTTGCAAGCATCCTAACCCTGGGCTAGATCCACGGCACAGTTCCTCCTCCTCTCCTAAGAGTCCTAGATAGGAAAAGGTAGGCATGCAAGCCCCTGCTGCTCCTTTTTTTCCCTACACACTGCTTTCTCTGTCATAGAAGAGAAATCATTTAACCCCCTATTTATTACCAAGAAATGTTGGGTGGGTTTGGGACTTGGTTTTCTCTGAGATACTAAGAATTACAACTCTTGCATACTAGACAGGCATTCTACCACTGAGATACATCCACAGTCTTATTTACTTATTAATTCACTCATTCATTCATCCAGAGATAGGGTCTTACTAAGCTGTCTAGAATGGACTTGTACTCACTCTGTCACCTAGGCAGGCCTCAGCCTTCATGAGTAATTAGGTTTACAAATCAGATGGGTGTGGTAGCACACACCTTTAATCCCAGCACTCAGTAGGCAGAGGGAAGAGGCTCACTGTGAGTTCGAGGCCAGCCTGGAACCACAAAGTGAATTCCAAGTCAGCCTGGGCTTCATTGAGACGCAACCTGGAAAACAACAAAAACAAAAACAAAAAAGGTTTCCAAGCCAGTGTCAACAAGACTGGCTGTTTTGGTTAACTTTGGGGGCGGGAAGGTATGCAAAAAGGAAGATGTTTGTGGTAGTTTAAATGTATGCCCCCCATTAGATTCAGGAGTTTTGTAAAAGCTTTTAACTTGGAAGAGGAGTCACTGAGGGGTAGATCCTAAGGTCCATCCCTAAGGTGTTTCTGGGGGTGGATCTGAAATTCCAGCTTAAAGTATGCAGAAAGCAGTCTGAGCTTCGCCCTGAGTTCCCTGCTGTTCAGTTTTGGTGATGGTCTTTCTCTCAGCTTGAATCTGTGAAAGGAGGGCAGCCTCCTTCCCACTATGGAATTTTGCCTGAATCTGTAAGCTTCAGTAAATCCTTTCTTTCTCCCATAAACTCTGCCTGGTTTGGAGATTCATCCCAGCATCATCAGCTGTAAACAAGAATGTTCTATAAAGAAAACATTACTCCTGAAGCTAAAGAGCCGTATTTTCATTAGATAGTCATGTACCACTTAACAAAGGAGATCCATTCTGAGGAATGCCTTGCTGGGCAATTTTGTCATGTGGATATCATTGGACTAGAGTGAGACCTGTATCCCTATCAAAAAAAAAATTTTTTTAAAAGAATCAATGAACAAAGAGTTCGTTCTTTGAAAAGATAAATAAGATTAACAAACCCTTAGCCAAATTAGCCAAAAGAAAGGAGAGAAAATCTTAATAAGATTAGAGATAAGAAAGTGAAGGGTTGGCCACAGGGCCTCCATTTTGTTAACTGTTATGATTCTCTGCAACCTCTTGTTCTAGAAAAAAAAAAAAACTGGCAACTATCCTAGGCCCCCAACCCAACAATCAGCACCTAGTTTCCCCCAGGACCTAGATCAAAATAAGCTACCTGTTTCTAGTTTCCTCAGTAACCACTTTAAATTGACTAACGTACTATTATTCTAGCTGCTGCTGTAACTGCAAGTCCCTACTACCCTACCCCACCCCTGTAAAATCCTGTAAAAGTCACCATGGCAGAGTTAGCCAACATCCTTATTTTGAGTTCCTAAGAGTGGACCCCAGGACATTTCCTCACCTGGACCTGACCAATCCTGTTAAAGGATACCCCAATTCCTCCCTCGGGCCACAGCACTTGTTTGTGGTTTTTCTCTTTAAAAAGCCTGCAAGCCAAGACTTTCAGGATGCAGTCCAGCTCCCGAGTCTGGTTGTGTCCCTAATCGATTAGCTTGAAAGTTTTTGGCAATAATTTTTTTTTTACATCTGAGCTCATTCATTTCCCGCTTCTTCATTTGTGCACGCCCAGACCCAACCGAAAGAAGATATTTCAACTAATACTAATATTAAGGACAAACCTCAAAAACCTATATTCCACCAAATTGGAAAATCTAAAAGAAATTGATGAATTTCTAGATGCATTTGATATGCCAAAGTTAAACAAAGATGAAATAAATAATTTAAACAAATCTATAAGCAATTAGATTGAAGTAGTAGATTTAAAAAAATCTCCCCAGCCAAAAATGTCGAGGTTCAGATGGGTTCATTGAAGAATTCTATCAGACATGTAAAGAACTGAAACTGTTCTCAAATTATTCCATAAAATCAATCAGTAAGGAATGTTCTCTGACTCCTTCTATGAAGCTAGCATTATACTAATACCAAAAAAAAGATCATTCACCTTGAACAAACCTATAGCCAATATCATGCTAAATGGAGAAAAACCCAAAAACACTCCCACTAAGATCTGGAACAAGACAAGGGTGTCCACTCCCTCAACTGCTATTTAATACAGTGCTTGAAGTCTTAGGTATAGCAATAAAACAAGGAAGAGAAATAAAAGGGATACAAGTTGTAAAGGAAAAAGTCAAACTATCCTTCTTTGCAGAGGATATGAATCTACATATGAGAAAGCTGACAATGTCAATAAAGAGTACAGTGAACACAAAAAAAAAGTCAGTAGCCTTCTTGTATACCAATGAAAACATCCTGAAGAAAAATCCAAGAAACAATCTCATTCACAATAGCCACAAAAAAATTAAATAAATAAATAAACTATCCTTAACCAAGGAAGCATAAGACCTCTCCAATGGAAATTTAAAACACTCAAGAAAGATATTGAGGAGGACACCAGAAAGTGGAAAGATCTTCCATTCTACTGGATTGGAACAATTGCAATCCTGAATATGGCCATCCTTCCAAAAGACATAAGCAGAGTGCAATCCCAATCAAAATTCCACTATAATTCTGCACAAAAATAGAAAAAAATCTTAAACTTCATATGGAAACACAAAAGACATCAAATAGCCAAAACTTTCCTCAGCAAACAAAAAATATTATAAAAAAAATACTGTCGGATGTATTATCATACCCAATTTCAAGCAATACAATAGAACCATAGTAACAAAAACAGCATGGTACTGGTACAAGAACGGACATGTGGAATAGAAGATCCAGGTACAAGATCATGTAACCACAGCCAACTGATTTTAGACAAAGATGCCAAAAATACACACTGGAGAAAAGGAATTTTCAACAATGGTGCTGGGAAAACTAGAAACCTGCTTGTAACAGAATGAAACTATACCCTCATCTCTCGCCTTGATGAAAAGTCAATTGCAAATGGATCAGGACCTCAGTGTAAGAACGGAAACTATGAAATGGCTAGAGGAAAAAGTGGGGAGAATACTTCAAGATATATGCTTAGGGAAACACTTTGTGAATAGGACCCTGGTTGCTCAGGAAATAAGCCAAACGATAAACAAATTGGACCTCAGCAAACAAAAAAAAGCTTCTGTGCAGCTAAAGAAACCATCAACTGAGTCAAGAGGCAACCAACAGAATGGGAGAAAAATCTTTGCTTGCTATACATCTGACAGTGGATTAATATCTACAGTATACAGAGAACTAAAAAAATTAAACAATAAAAAAGCAAACAATGCAATCCAAAAATGGGCTGTGGCTCTAAACTGAGTTCTCAAAAGAAGAAATACAAATAAATGTCCAATAAATATTTTTTAAAGTGTCCAGCATCTTTAGCCATCAGGGAAATACAAATTAAAACTACTTTGAGATTCCATCTCACTCCAGTCAGAATGGCCGTCATCAAAAAATCAAATGGCAACATATAGTGGTGAGGTTGTGAGGAAAGAGAAACCTTTATTCACTGTTGATGGGAGCGTAAACTGGTGGAGACATTATGGAAATCAGTGCAGCCGTTTCTAAAATAACTAAAAATAGATCTACCATATGGCTTAGCTATACCACTCCTGGGTATATGCCCTAAGGACTCTATACTTTACTCTGGAGATACTTGCTCATGCATGCTCTTTGCTAGTCTATTCATAAAGCCTAGGAAATGGAATCAGTCTAGATGCCCATCAACTGGATAATGAAGATATCACACATATACACAATAGAGTTGTATTGAGTTGTAAAGAAAAGTGAAAAAAAATGAAATCTCAGACCAATGAATGGAGCTAGAAAATATACTAAGTGAGGTAACCCAGGCTTAGAAAATATTGCATGTTCTCTCTCATAATGTAGTTCCCAACTTCAAATTTTTAGATTTGTATATAAGTTGAAATAAGAATCAGTAGAGGTCGGGCTGGAGAGATGGCTCAGTGGTTAAGATGCTTTGGCCTGTAATGCCGATCTGATCCCCCAGTACCACATAAAGCCAGATGCAATGCAGAGCATGCATTTGAAGTGTATTTTCAGGGGTGGGAGGCCTTGGCATGCCCATCTCTCTCTTTCTCTCTATCTCTCTATCTCTTTCTGCTTGCAAATAAACAAATAAAAATATGTATTTAAAGAAAGAATTAGTAGAGGCCAGGAAGCTAGGAAAGAACCGTGAGGGGCCAGAGAGAGAGCTTTGGGGAAGGGGATAGAGCATCTGCATAGTGGAGTGAAAGGGTTTAAGTGTGGTCAGGTGAGGGGGATAGAGGAAAGGACAGGGCGAGGGGAATGACAGCTAAAACTAAAGGCATTACTAAAACACAATAGGGAAACATACTTCTTTGTCAGCTCATTTTAAAAATATAATTTCAAATAGAATGTCTGGACAGAAGTTCCCTGCGAGAGTGGATCACGCTACTCCCAGAAGCCATAGATTGTTTTTGGAAAATCCCAGGGCCAGAGGTGGGGTACCTCCCAGTGAGTTGTTGGCCAGGGAGACCCGTTGGCCCCCAAAACAATACAGGTCATTGCCAGTGTTTTTGGCTGCCCACAAGAACTAGATGGTAAGTCCTTATTGATGAAGATACCACATGCTTCATTTGCAGGACACTGAGAGGTCAAGCTGGAACAGAGCTGGAAACCTCCTCCCTGCTAGCTAGTTGTCATAGTTCTGGAAAGTTCTATATAGGCTTCCTGGGGAGCGAGGGGAGAGTCACAGTTGTCTTACCCAGCAGTGTCCTGGTGCCTACCCAGACTGCATCTTTCCTGATTTTTGCTCTTGCCAGGGGCTGTCTGCATTGTACCCTCTCTCTTACAGTTGTGGAAAGGAGGCAATTGGATAAAAACATGCATGCATACATGGATGATCCAGCCATTATTTAGTGTGTATTCACTTTGGAAGAACTTTTTTTTGTTGTTCCTTTGTTTTTTGAGGGAGGGTCTTGCTCTAGGTCAGACTAGAATTCACTATGTAGTCTCAAGGAGGCCTTGAACTCATGGCAATCCTCCTACCTCTGCCCCCCAGCTATAAGTTCCTTTTTGATGGGATGGAGAGTTGGATCCAAAGACTGAAAAGGACTTCACTATGGAAGTTCAGGACTGGGCCTCTAGCTTGTTCCACGTACCTGCAGACAGTAAGTCAGACCCCCAGCATCTACATAACACCAGATGCAGAAAAATTTGGCCCACACAGCTGCCAATGGGGAGGTGGAGCCAGGAGAATACCAAGGCTCACAGGCCAGCTAGTCTGGCCTTCCCAGAGACAAACAAGAGAGACCCTGACTAAAACAAGGAAGGAGAAGACAAACACCCTAGGCTGTTCTCTGGCCTCCACACATCTGCCATGGCACAAACATGCCTACACACACACACACACACACACACACACACACACACACACTGCAATGCATAATGTGCAGTAGTCACGAATGCAGCATTCACAGGCACTGCATGGCAGGATGGCTCATGCAGTACAAAGTGGGCATGTCACATGATGAGAGCCAAGGCAACAGTGAAGTGGGTGCCACAGCACAGCCAACTGCGCCAGAAACACCTCATGTTCGTTAGACACTTGACCTTGTCTAGCCGTCACATGTCAAGAAACCTTTTATTTTTTCCAAATTTCTCATGATCCCCACCTTCAGTTACATCACCCCACATGGAGTCATGACCCACAGTTTGAGAAGCTGAGGCTTATAGATACGGTCTCTGAAAGTTGCATTCAAGTGTGCATTTGTGCTCATGTTTCATTTTTCCTGCAGCCTTGCAACTTGAATGTGCTTTCATTCATCAGGACCACCACGTTCTAGTTCAGCTATAGAAGACATGTTCCGTGTTCAAAGGCATCAAAGTCAAGTCGTGGCACTGTCATTGTCATTTGCTGGTGGACTAATGCACAGTCTTGGCCTTGATCATGGCACGATGTGAAAGAGCTGAGTGAAGGTCATATATCACATTACCATGTTATAAAAGTAAAGGTTTGTGGCATGGTTTTGTTTTGCAAATGATTTAAAGGGTTTTCATGGGGAATTTTGTTTATACTCAATTTTTGTATTGCAAACTGACTTTAACCACTGTGTGAGACATAATTCCACAGTAGTCTACAAAGCAGAAGAAGAATTAAGTCACCAAACAGGACCTCAAACATTGAGACAAGCTGAGAAACTGTGTTGTAATAGTGAAACCATAGTCACGAGTACTGATTTATTTTCAGCAAAACATCAGACTAACACCAATCAACATACAAAAACGAATGTTGTCATTGTGCATTTTGTTGGGTGGGTAGCTTTGGTGGACTATAAAGTCAGATATATTTTTGTTAGATTTTAGTGCTATAAGCATGTACAATTTAGTCCTTTAGTGTATTTGTCCAAATGTAGGCTACATTATAACTAACATAGTTTAAGCTCAATAATAAGAGTCTATTGGAATTTATTTTTAGGAATTTAAAAATCTATATCTCGTAACCATTTTTCCGATGACTAAAAGGAAAGTAGTTTGTGGAAGAACATCTTTCCCTAATTCACACAAATTTGCCCTGAGAGCTGACGGTGGTGAGCTAGCTGCTATCTCCTCTCCCCGCTGGACTGTGATGAAACCAAGATTCAGCCAGGCCCTGTGTCTTCGCTTGGCCTTTTCACAGTTCAAGTGCATCACATTAAACCTGCTTCAAGCAGTTAACACTATGCTCTGCTCTCATTCCATGTCCCTTCCCTCTTCTCTCTCCCCTAGATATGGACCGGTTACCCATTTGGTCTTCTAAGCCACAGCAGATCACTTTTCCTAGTTAATCTCATTTTCCAAAATTAACACAGCTTCTGAGCTGCCCATTGTAGGAACATGCCAGATCTCGTGATCCGAGAAGACAGGAGGGCTCCAAGCCGAAACTGTATTTATAGAGCTCTCCCTGTTCTGCCCTATCTGCTTGGATCTACTCCAGAGCCTCCTAAACATGAATTCGTAAAACTATTAACGCATAAACTGCTCCACATAGGGATACAAACCGCTCTGAGTCACAGCTGGCTCCTGCCCCTATGTAACAGTCAAGCCTCAGGGTCAATTTCAGTTAAGTTGCCACTGCAGTGAGCCTCAAGACAAAAGTTTAAAGCAGCACATGTCTAACCCTCAAAAGCACCCCCTTTTCTGTAAGAAACTTTATATAAAACCTAGATTGCTGTTGCTCAGCAAAGATACAGAAGTACTTTATGAGTGTTTCTGCTTCTGTCAAGAGAGGACTATGGGAGGCATGAGCAGGTGAGTTGCTCCCCGTAACAACAGTGGCTTAGTTCATGACAAAACCTCCCACCATGATGCAGAATGTTCACCAGTTAAATGAGGGTGGAGAAGGCATAATAACTGTGATCTTCTTCTGTTCCTTGAATGTGTGAAATCGACTAACATTTTATAATTTTAAAGGAAAAAAATTTTACACACATTGAAGATCATGTTCTAATTATTCATCAGAGAAGTTCTAGGACATCCGTTGATGGACTCAAAGTTGCTACGTTCTGAGCTGGCTGACCTTGTCTCCAAGGGGAAGTGATGGGGAATGCCACTGCTGTACTTTGTGAGGTTCAGGTTGGTGCTGTGTCAACATAAGGAACAGTGCCCAGGCTGGGGTGGCATAGAAGCAGACCCACAGGTGTTAATATACAATCCGTCCAAGCCCCTCTCTCCAAGCCCAAACCGTCATTCCCATTGTTAAATTCTTCCACCAACATTTGCTTCTTACAGGGCAGGGAAGGAGGCTCGTTGAATGGTGTATCTATTCTGCCACCTAGCCTTCAGCGCCCTCATTGCACCAAAGCCACTTTGTGCAGACAGTCCTGCTCAGCCTCCCTTAGTGGGAAGGGACCTGAGGACTGGGTGCCCTGCTTGAGAGGTTCACTGTACCTCGGTTGGAGGCCCGGATGAGGTAGTAGCATTAATATGCCTGACATGTACTGGTGTCTGGGAAAAGGACCAAAGTCAATGTCATGAAAATGGACCAATGGTATAAATAAGTCTGCATGAAACACTGAGTAGAGCAAGGCATAGAAGAGAATGAACCCCCCTCTTCCAAACTGAAGAATCCAAATACATTGTATCCTAACAAAAAGTCCTGCTTCTCCAAAAACCCTTTATCGGGCATCATTCTTGCCTTAGAAATCGCATAGAAACCAAAAAAATATGGCCACTGGTAAGGACTTGACTGGTAAGCTTTATGAAGTAAAAATGTTATCTGCCCTTTGGAAAGTTATCTAGATAAGAATCGCTTCTTTCACTTGGCTGCATTTCTCAAAACTTGGTCCTGACAGGCAGTGGGTCTTGTAAAAGGAAAGGAGAGGTGATCTCAAGGGATACAGGACACAAGTAGATGATATTAAACTTCTTACAGCTCCAAGAAGGATGTGGTTTAAAAGTATCAAAGTTCAGACATAGGCCAGTAGAAAGATCATGGCAGCAAAAATAAGTCAGCCACAAGGGAGGGCTCCTGGAGTTGAACCTCGCCTCTGAGATTTGTATCAGGCAGAAAAAAAAAAAAAACAGCCTGTTCCAATGAAACTCCTTCTAAAGATGATAATGAAAAGGCTGGGCCTTCAGAATGAAGGAGAAAGGGAAGGAACTCATGGGAAGCCCATGGGTGCAACCAACACCCAACACCCTGGCCCCTCACTGACCCTGTCAGTCCCATATCTTTGGACAAAATCACTGCAGACAATCTGGACACTAAGAATTCTTTTTCCTCTTATGCCTTCTCAGAAAGCCTACCCCAATGTCCTTGGACAGCAGCACCCGTCCCTGAATTCCTCCTGACCTAAGCCCATTTGGAAGAGAAGATAAAGAATGGTTGCCTAACTCTGCCAGTCTTGCAGAATGACCTCTCCCCAAAGGCCCTCCACCAAGGACCGGCTCCCAGCACATTCTCTCCTTTCTTCTCTCTGCCTGTCTATCTTCTCTGGGAACCATCCCTTCCTCCTTTCACCTGTCTCCACGCATTATATTTTCAGTCATTGGAAGAAACCTAGAGAAAAGGAGCTGTCGTGGAAGGTCATCTTCTGAAAGGTCTTGGTGGCTGAAACTAGACAAGTCATGGTTCTCCAGAAGGGACACCTCAGTTCCCTGCTCCAGGTGCACCTGCAGAGAAGTGAGCTGCTGAGGCATGCAAAAATGACCCCACGCTGTATGAGCTTCCTCGATTCTTCTGATCTGAACTTGACTCCCTTACTTCGAAATATTTCTACCCAATTTTTAATATCAGTTCTCCCCCGGCTTAATCAAAAAGGGAGATGTTCTGAGAACCAGCTTGGCTGTGATTTTTTTTTTTTTTTTGAAAGTCCAGGCTCACAGTTCCTCCTCCCTCTCCTAGCCAGCACCTTTGACAATAAGAACAAAAGCACAACTTGAAACTCTAGGCTTCTTTTAAAATGTGCCTTTCTGGGATCTGGGAATTCAAACAGCACCAAGTGAGTCGCTCCCAAACTCACCAAGCAAGGGAAATATTTTCTCAAAAGCAGTCCTCCAGAAAAAATTCTTATCATAGATAAGGGTGCAGTCTAGTGGCAAAATTCATGAAATGCAGCCCCTTTACTGAAGGAAAGTTCTTTGCAGGGAGGAAGGGAGATGTGCAAAGGGCAACAGCCCTACCCCAAGGACTCCCCCAGAGAGACAGTGATTTTACCATTTCTTTCTAGGTTTCCCTGGCAGTCCATAGCCCACTCATGTCAATTTCAGAAAGAAAACGCTAGGATAAGACAGCCATCTTCCTTCCAGGATTTTGTTTTCCTTCACTCTCCCAAGGAAAGAAAGGTCCAAGTGCCTGAATGGCTTGGCTGAGGTTTCAAGGGGCTGATAAGACTCCAGGTCAGGAACATTCCAGAGCAGGTCCTAGGGTCCTGTCATCTCACATCCCTCAGATGTGCCTGTTTGTACCCATTAACCTCAGTACAACACCTCCTCTGGTTTGGCGCCCATTCTCTCCAGGAACAGCCTACCCAACAGAAAACGCCTTGGAAACAGGATGGGGGTTATGGCTTCAATCTAACTACCTTCCATGTAAAACTAGTAAGAGGAACACTTTGGGACAAAACGTAGTTTCCATAGCATTTACTGTCAATGTTCCCAAAAAGCTGCTAGATGGATGCTCCTTTCTGGCAGTGGGGGGGGGGGAGCGGTGAGATTCCCTGGTCGACAATGTGGGGGAAGGAAATTCACCCGAAATTGACTGTAGGATCACCAGCAAGTAAAATGCCCCTGATGTGATCCTTTCTCTAGATTTTTGATGGGAGAGAGGGGTCTAGTCTCTCTCTCTCTCTCTCTCTCTCTCTCTCTCTCTCTCTCTTCAGCTTACTACCCCACTCTCACTGGCTATTGTACACAACTTGCACACACACACACACACACACACACACACACACACACACACACACACACCTCACTGGTAACTTAAACACAGACACTGGTTTGTCAAAGCTTGGGAAGAATGTCTCTGGCAGTTAGTTGACTCCATCCCCTGTCCTGGCTCCTTGCAGGAGGGAGTGGGGGCACTCACTCTCATTGTGCTCACCCTGCTTCAGGAAACTTCTCTCTTCCCTGTGTCCCCCCCCACACACACACACAGCACCTCCTCTTTATTCTCTACAGCTCAGTCTGCCCCCCCCCAAGCCACCTTGGGCAGAGAAGGAGGGCGCTGTTCAGGGAGCACAGGGGAGCCCCGTGTGTCTAGAAGGTCTCTCCCCACCCCCACCCCGTGTGAGTTTGGGCTGCAAAGCTCCTGGCATCCTTGCATGGGTTGGGTGTTGGGGAGCTCAAATTGCAGCTACAGCTGGCTGGCAGCCAGGGGCCGTCTATTTAAAAGCGCTTGCTCGACCAGAGCCCGCAGTCTCTCTGGAAACTTCTGCCTGGGGGAAAGAGCTACAAGGCTTCGCAGGCTTTTTCCCCCTTTTTTTGCTCCTTTTCTTTATCCCTCCTCCGCCTGCACCCTTCTCCGGACTTCACGCAGATCCGGAGAATTCCGAAGAGGTGGTGGCAGAGTGGGAGAAAAGAGGTGTAGGGTCTGGGTTTGGTGCGGTTTGGCTGGGGTTTTTGGTTTTTTTTGGGGGGGTTGTTTTGTTTTGTGTCTTTTTTTTTCTTGATTTGAACCTTTCCCCGCACCTTCTCGGCTGCCACCAACGCCTTACCTGTTCCGCCGCAGCCGCGCGTGGCTGGCGGCTGGGGGCTCGAGAGCAGCGGGGTGCATTTTAGATTTTAAGCAAAAATTAGTGAAGATAAACCCATTTTTCTTCCTCCTAACACACACCTCCTTTCTCCACAGCCTCTGAGCTCATTATTCCTGTTGCTTTAGGTTGATTAATTTTGTGGAGGGCTTTTTCCCCCTTTGCAATTCTGATCAGATCCCGCTTGGGGGGTTCTTGGGTCTGACTCTGCGTGCACCTGGCGCACCTCGTTTTTTCCCCCCAACCTGTTGCAAGTCCTTAACCTTTGCAATTGGGACTTGCTTGCAGGCACCTGAATCCTCCTCTCCCCACATTTTGCAACTACCTGGAGGAGAGCACCTGCTCTATCTGCCAGAGATTTAAAAAAAAAAAAAAAAAGCAATTTCTCCAGGCGCCTCTGGGTCCCTTTCTCCACCAGCCTGGCTCTCCGGCCCCGCCCCGAGGTAAAGGCTGACTCGGAGACGATGGTGCTCACCGCGGTCCTCCTGCTGCTGGCCGCCTGCGCGGGGCCGGCTCTAGGCTTGGGCTCTTTCGTGCACTGCGAGCCCTGCGACGAGAAAGCTCTGTCCATGTGTCCCCCAAGCCCCCTGGGCTGCGAGCTGGTCAAGGAGCCGGGCTGCGGCTGCTGCATGACCTGCGCCCTGGCAGAGGGACAGTCGTGCGGCGTCTACACGGAGCGCTGCGCGCAGGGTTTGCGCTGCCTCCCCCGGCAGGACGAGGAGAAGCCGCTGCACGCCCTCCTGCACGGCCGCGGGGTGTGCCTCAACGAGAAGAGCTACCGCGAGCAAGCCAAGATCGGTGAGCCGGCGCGGGGCGCTCCGAGCGCGCAGCAAGTGGCCGCGGGCGGTGGGTCCCCGGGGGAGCGGGGCGGGTCCTCTGCATCGGTGGGAACCCCGGCGGATCCTGGATCCCGACATCCAGGGCTCCCCGAGCTCCATCTCCTTCCCCTGGCGGAGCTCCACCGAACCCCACCCTCCCCCACCCCAACTCATCCGAGGAGCGAGCACTGACTCGCTCGGCTCCTACTGCGTCTCAAAGTCCAAATCCTCTCGTACCCAAGGTCCACTCTGAACCCCGGTTCATTATCAACTCCCCCCTCTCCACTCGCCCATACTTTTTTCTTTTTTGCTAAACTTGAAAGAAAAATCTTTTTGTTAAAATACTGTTTTCACTGGTGCCTAGAGAGGCGTTATCCATCTTCTGAGCGAATCCTACCTTTGTCCCTCCAACGCCTCCCCCGCTCCCCATCTTGGTGTTTCCAGACCTTATCTTTCTACCCCTGGTGTGCAGCGCGCGCATGCGCGCGGACCCCTCCACAGCTTTGGTAACAAATGCCTTTTGGAGGGGTGCGTTGAAGCCCCTCCCACATGCGCGTTTATTGCTCTTGACTGGATAGGATTGATTGTGATAGATGGTTAAACGTATTAGACTGCACCCTCAGGAACGGAAAGAATATTTCAGGAGTGCGGGATGGGGTGGAGAGGAGGGTTTGGGGTTCAGTCCCAGTGATCATCCCTGAATCTAACCCTTCCTGAATTCAAGTTTTACCTAAGACGAAAGGTGGACGTTGGGTTCAGAAGAGGGATGAAGACATTGGCAACTTCCCTCCTCATCTCCCCCCACCCCTCCCTCCTCTCCACCCCCGGGTCCCCGCCCCCACCCATCACTCCAACCAATCTTCCTGTGAGTGCCCTGGAAACACAGAATGCGGAATCCAAGGGGGCGGAGACAGAAAGACCACGCCCTCGGCCCCTCCCCCACTCCGACTCATCCTGCCCCGCCCCCAAGTTCCCGGCGCCAGGAATCTGGGTTTAAAAGACTGACAGCTTCAATCCAAGCAGTTCAGTCTTCTTAAACGCGCGCGCGCGCGCGTGTTGTGTATGTTCCATATTTATTTAACCATCCACGAAATCTGGGCGTTGAGACTTCGAGCTGACTATTGATTCTCTCCTAAGGGTGTTAACCTGAGCTGAGTTGTAGGTCCTTAGCGGGACAAAGCCCTCCTCACCGCCATCACCCCCTGAACACCTCCCATGGGGGTCGTTTTTTAAACGACTGCCTGGTAGGAAAGGAGAGCGAGAGCTCAGCCTGTTAGCTGCAGCCTTAGACCGATTTTCGGGCTTATTTTCACTAGATTCCTGCGAGCTGAAAAGGCAGGAATCGAAACATGCTCTCGGTTTAACAATCGGGTCCCATCGAAAGTACGCAAGTTATGACTCGGCCCCGCTTTTATTTGCTTAGCCATGTGATTGCAAAGGGACGCTAGGGATGGAGGGTGCGTGCGCAGTGCAACTCCCGGGCCGGCAAAGCCGTGCTCCAACACACACACACACACACACACACACACACACACACACACACACACACGCTCAAGCACATATATGCACGCATATATATACATATATATGCACAAGATCCCCTTTGCAATTCTCCGCAGCTCCTTGGATCTCCGCCCCAGCAGCCTCCTCGCCACGCCTCCAGCAGGTACCCAGCCCACGCGCAATCCCAGTCGGACCGAGCGGGGCGGGGAGTGGACGCTCCCAAAGAACGCCTTTCCCCTGGAGAGCCATGGGTTCCCTTAAAGAGCTTGGGATGGCTTCTGGAAAGTGGCTAGTGAAAGAGAAGAGCGTGTCCTTTCTGTCCGCCCTAGACCCCCTCCCCACCATCCAAATCATGGATCTGTCCCTTTCTCCCGCGGTTGCAAGATGTAGATACATATGGAATGTATTGTATACATATACCATATATAGTCTGCAACCAGAAGTATTTAGTACATGCCCATGCATTATTTATGTTATATAACACCTCCCAAGAGTGCGTTTCTGCTATGAGAAGTGGGGAGAGGAGGAGAGCGAGGTGGCAGACGGCCAGAGCCTCTGGAGGGGCAGAGGGCGGGCAGGCAGAGACTGGTGTTTTGCAGGGCGCGTTGCTGAGCAACTGGAGGGGCGCGCAGTGCCGGGTGCGCGCCTGGCCCTGCATTTGGGGCCAGTGCAGGGCCTGAGATAGATATAGAAACAGAGGGGGCGGGGCGGAAGACAAGCCTTCTTTATTGGAGCCAGCCTAGGAAGGCCCTGGCTTGACTGTGCGTATTGTTTGGGGAAGAGCTTGTGGCACACTTAGGGGCATCTGGACTGGCAGAAATGTGAAGTCCGAGGTGTAGGGAGCATAGGTTCTTTCTGGGTTTCAGTCCTGTCGTTGAGAAATGAGATAAGACAGATCATGTGCTTCTGGGGAAAGGTGGGGGGACGACAACACATTACCTAAATGAAAATGAATTCAGGCTTTGCTTCTTTGAGGTGCCTCTGTCACCCTGGCTTCAACCCTAAGCCTGGTCCAAATGCCACGCAGAAGTCAAGTTCCAGAGTAAGGTTTCTTGGCCAAATTCAGGTCTGGGTTGAACAAGATCCTGGAAACTGAAGGAGGCAGATTCCTTTTCCAGCCGCACTCCCTCTCTTTGAAACAAGTCTTCGAGCTGGCTGTGCCCGCTGCGCCAACCCTAACCAACTCAGGAAGACTGGAGGTGCTTTAACTTGACTCTTCCCCTGGCCGCACCTTTCTGCTGCGTCAGCACGGCTGGCTCAGTGAGTCTCTTTTCTTTCAGAGTCTTTTCCTCCAGGGTTCTTCCCTCCCTCTCCGCCTCTCCCACCTCCACCCCCAACGCAAGCCTCCCGAGGGCATGAGTTTTAAGTCTGAACAGCAGTGAGGTCGTTGGGGAGGAGGGGGTGGGCTGGCTTGGAGCGGGCAGGTGGGCTGCAGCTGCAGGAGGAGAGCCAAGCTGACCCTCCAAACAGAGGTCACAGGGAGGGCATGGGAGCAGGCATCCCAGGGGACACTCCAGTCCCCAGATGCTGGGAGGAGGGGAAAGAAAAGGAGAGGAAAGATTTGCCAAAGGGTTTTACTTTGTACCTGAGCAATGCCTATGAAACTATTCAAGGTATTTAATTTGGAGAAAACAGGACTTTAGAGAAGGGAATTCCATCCTCAGGGCCACCAAGTACATAAACTACCAGTTACCAAACAAGGGATTCAGAGCAGAATAAGAAAGAAAGAACAGAGAAAATGGTTACCAAGAGAGACCAGAGACAAGTGAGAGGGGGGATGTTCCCTTGTCTTTTTCCAGTTTTTCCCCACAGTTGGTTGGAGCCCATCCTTGAATTCTAAGCAAAATAGTAAGATTGGTTGTATATCTGCAGAAATGAATGAACAAGGAAGCCAGGGCAGACTTGGGCTTCCTCCTGCCCCCAATATCCAGAGAATCCTTGTCTTTGGGTTCAGGTCCATTTCTTTCTATGATTCCCATTATGATGTCATTTCTTTCTTTCTTCTTTTTATTTATTTATCTTTTGTTTGTTGTTCTTTTGTGAGGAAGGGTCTTGCTCTAGCCCAGGCTGACCTGGAATTCACTATGTAGTTTCAGGGTGACCTCGAACTCAAGACGATACTCCTACCTCTGCTTCCTGAGTGCTGGGACTAAAGGTGTGCAGCACCATACCTGGCTCTTTTTTAATTTTTGTAAACATCAATCCACAGGAGTAACTAGAAATTTCTATGAAAGAAGTGTCCTTTCCTTCCTGGTTACTTGACTTAACTTGGATTTAGCATCTTTCAGAAATTGTCTGATACATTGACCAGAGAAGCTCAAAGATTCCATCAAGGTCCTCACCTCACTGCTGAGGGTACCAAGGCCGCCTTGGGAAGACACTTGCCCAAGATGAGAGTTAGTTGCAGTCAGGACTCAAACTCAGCTCCTCCCTAGGGGCTCTGGTATTTTGTTCTATCATTTTGGCTTCTTCACTAGTCGTTTGGGCTCCTACCCAAGCCTGCTCAAACCTTTGGCCAACACTGCCAAATGCTACCCTCTCATAGTGGGAATACTGAGGAAGAAAGAACCGCCTCCCATTTGGGGATGCTCTCTCTATTTTGTGGGTGAAGTGGCCCAAAGGAAGAGACTGTAACATTCTTAGTCACATCCTTAATTCTTTCTTTTTCTCTCCACAGTCTTTCAGACAGGGCTGGCTCAAGCCAGTGGTTTGGTTAGGAAGGGAGCAGGGATGAGGCCTGGGAAGGAATGCTCTCCTGGTCCATGGGCCAAGCCTCATTTCCTGAACACAAGGAGCT
This sequence comes from Zapus hudsonius, assembly GCA_004024765.1. Taxonomy (NCBI): domain Eukaryota; kingdom Metazoa; phylum Chordata; class Mammalia; order Rodentia; family Dipodidae; genus Zapus; species Zapus hudsonius. The sequence continues at coordinate 18,781 of PVHP010003536.1, forward strand.
CCCTGATGTGGCGGCCAGGCCCTTGCTGCCCCTTGGCTTGGCTGGGTCATGATTCCACCTCTTTCCAGAAAACACCATTCCACAGTGGTCTGCTGCCCATGGCAACCTGCCTCCACAGCACAGGCCTCACCTGGGGCTGGCAAGCAAGGTGGCAAGATCCTAGGGAGACTGGGGTAACAGAAATGGGGTGTCCCTGCACCAGAAGGACAGAGGGTTAGAGACCCAGTGGTTTGTGAACGCATGCAGATGTGTTCAGGCCTTTCAGCAGCCCTGTCTCCAGCTGGTGGTTGATCTGGAGCTAAGCCAAAAACCATCCTCACCTACTCCAGAGTCTGAAGCAGTCCCTCCCTTAGAGGATGCCAAGGAAGGAGGCAGGTACCATGAGCCTCTCTTCCCCATAGGTTGGACCTACCAGTTCAACTAAATAGGTTCTCTTATTTTTAATCCCTGAACCTAAGCCATCAAATAATATTCTTTCCTCTGCTAAATCCTAAAGGTCTCACTGAAATTGCATTCTGAATAAGGCCTCAGAAAAACCTCTGCCAGTTTTTGAAACTGTTTTCTGTGGGTTCCATTGGAACCCTCTAGATTGAGCCGTCTGGCCTGTAATACCCCTTTGTCACCCCAAAAATGTGTGTCTCCTTCCACATTGTTTGGAATAGCACATGTAACTGAGGTATGATACAAGCCACATACACAATTTTTAATTTTCTTTTTTTAAGTTTATTTATTTATTTGCAAGGAGAGAGAGTATGGATGTGCCAGAGTCTCCTGCCACTGCATACAAACTCCAGATGCATGCACCACTGTGTATCTGGATTCACATGGGTACCAGGGAATTTACCCAAGGCCATCAGGCTTTGCAAGCAAGCACTTTAACTGCTGAGCCATCTCTCCAGTCCTAATTTTCTTTTTTTTTTTAATTTTTTTTTTATTTACTTGAAAGCAGAGAAGGGGGAAGTTAGGTCCTGCCAGGCCCTCCTGCTGCTACACTTTGTGCTCCTGGCTTTACGTAGGGAGTCAAACCTGGGCCAATGGGCTTTGCAAGCAAGCACCTTTAACCACTGAGCCATATCACCAGCCTGGTTTTTAATTTTGTAGTGGCCCCAATTTTATTATTGTTTTCTAGTGACCAAATTTGTTAAAAGGCTAAAAAGAAACAGGCGAAAATAATTTGAGTAATGTATTTTAATTCAATATATCCAAGATATTATCCTTTTCACGTGTACTCAAATAATTATAATGAGATGTTTTACATTCTTTCATGTAAAATCTTTGAAATTTACAGTGTGTTTTACACTCATGTATCACAGTCAAGACACTGAAGGTTCATTGGAAATACTTGATCTGTAGTCAGGTTTCCTACGGTTCAGGGTTAGAGATTCACATACCTAGTTGTTCTAAACATACTTAAAGTTTTTCCAGCAAGCAAACTGAATGTTTTTTAAATTTCAAAGTCTAAACTAATTAAAATTTAAATGACTCATGAAATTCAGTCCCTTGGTTAAATGTGTTCTGCTGTCCTGCGTAGGGAGCGGGCACCTCACTGAACAGCAGCCTCTTCCTCACCTGGGGGGTTCCTGTGTCCACTCCAGTCTCTTGTCCATCCTGTCAACAAAGAAGTCAGCTTTCACTGGCAGAGACTCCTAGCAGATTTGGCTCCTTCCCCAGTCCAGGTCTCAGTGTTGCTTGCCCACTGCCTCCCCCTTCTGGTCATCCAAGACTTCTGTAATAGTCTGAATGGGTCAAAAAAGGCAATGTGGCCAAGCCAGAAATGGTAGTTTGATGTAGGGAACAGACAGAAACATTTCCGCTGTGCAAGTGCCTCCTTCTAACTCCTAAAGAAAGCTGGTTATGGATTCCCTTGTTGGAAGCCATGCGTGAGTATCTTTCCTGTGTGTATACCGTTATTCCCAGCAACCAAAATCATGGCCCTGAATCCTAATTAGGCATCTGGGGAAAAATTGTGGGGGGTTTTCCCCCTTTGATCCCTGGACAGTGAGACATGTGTAAGTGGAAACCAGATTTTGACTCTGTGGGGTGTCGACAGCTTGGCATCTACAGCCTACACACTGGAGGGTGTTGGGTGCCCTTTTCTCTCTCCATATTTAGGGAAGGAGTCATAATGCCACCTAAAGGAGTTGGGATGGACAGAAGGGAAAACTCCAAGGGTGAGTTCTCTAACTGAAAACTGGTTACCTGTCTCACATAGGACTGCAAACAGACTCCCTGGAGATTCAGGGAGAGCCCCCACCTTCTGGAACCCCTTTTGGCCATCCAGCAGGCCTTAGATTTTGCAGTCTACAGGTAGACATCTGTCCACTAGCAATCAAACTTTTAGTTGACTAGAATCAGAGAGTAGGAGACAATAGGGGAGACCTGTGCTCAGAGTTAGTTATGGAATCACTTAAACCTCTTCATAATACCCAAGGGAACTCCCACCATCCTCCACATGCTCCAATGGGAAAGCCACAACTAAGAGAGGAAGAAGAAACTCAGCTCAGAGTGCATCAGCACAAAGATTTCTGGAGCCATTTTCAACCCTCCCATCTTCCTCTTGGGAAGGGTGGCCAAATGTCAAGAACAGACAGCCTGCAAGAGCTCCCAAGCAGTAGAGCTCCATTTGAATACCGGGCCACAGAGGGTTGGTACTGGGAAATGACAGCCCTAACTGGCTGGTCTCTGGGTCCTTCACGTGTGGTCCTCTGACCCTCCTTCTACCTTAGTTGACAGTCATTTGGGTTAGGGTGACAGTCATTTGTGTTTCCTCCTTAGCCCACTATTTTAAAGAGCTCAGGATACTACCAGTTACTGATCTCAGAAGTAAAGAAAGCGGAGTCTTTCTTGGTATCTTCCAAGAGAGCCTGCAGCCAGTCAGACAGTGGTCAGGACTCCCATGGGTGGGATGAGATGCTGTCACAATTCCCTGGGAAGCTCCACAACCACAAACCCTCCCCATCACCCACCTGCCCTTTCTATTTAAGAAACATGAACACACACACACACACACACACACACACACACACAGTGCAATTGAGTTAATCAGCATCCACAGCTGAGAGAATGAGACCTGCCTTACATTTCTTAGACAAGGAGCAGCCAGACCCTGGTTCTCCAAAGCCTTGTGTCGTAGTAAAGAGCAGGAGCTGGCAAGGCAGGGAGGCGGGGAGTGGAGCATCTAGCCGGCCTGACTATTTTTGTCTGTACCCAGGCACAGATCAGTGCCCTGGGCCAGAGCTGTCCTGTCGAACTGTGATGATGAAAGTGTTCTATATCTGCGCTGTCCAGCACAGTAGCCACAGCCACGTGTGGCGATGGAACGCGTGAAATGTGACCAGAGCAACTGAGGACCCAGGGGGGGTTTATTTGTTCATTTAAATAGCCACACTGGCTTCTGGCCGCTGCTTGGAATGGTTAAGGGTTAGATGAAATAAGAGGGCACTGGTTGTGGACTTGTATCAGCCAAACACTCCTGGGGAGGTCACGTCCCCACCTCCCAGCAGGGCGCTCATGCTCTGAGGCAGAAGCACGCATAAGATGAGCCCTCATGGCAGCCATGGAGCTCTGACTTGCCCTTGAGTATATTATAGAAATGCCTTTTGGGCCAATTCAGTTATGCTTTGAAAGATTATTTATTGCAAAGCATCCAAGAGAGACAGAGATAAATGACAAAGCTATTCCCGTAAGAAGCTCACTGTTTAAATTCCATGGATGGAGCTAGGATGAGAGTCCCAGGAAACCCACAGCCCTCTTCCCTCCTCCTAGAGAGATCATTATCCCATCTTGTCTGCAGGCTAATGACAGACTGGAGGGGCTGGGAGGAGATGGCTCGGGGTTAAAGGCACTTGCCTGCAAAGCCTGCTGGCACAGGTTCGATTCCCAAGAACCAAGGAAAGCTGGATACAAAAAATGGCATTTGCATCTTGCATTTATTTGCAGTAGCAAAAGACCCAGTGTATGCGCACGCGCACACACACACACACACACACACACACACACACACACACACACACCAAACAATTTTTAAAAAAATAAAAGAAAGAAAAAGAGATTGGAGAATCTCCCCAGATGGAAGTGGCCTGGAAAATTCCTCAGCTCCTCCTGAGCTATGAATTGCAAATATGGCTCCATTTTAAACTTTGATGTAAGTCATATTGCCATAATTAATTCTACTACCAACCCTACCAACCCCTCTTCCAGCACCTGGCCCAGGTTTCTCTTATGTTGAATCCTAAAGTCGATTCCATGATGTCAGAGCTGGCTGAGAACCCCAGGGTGGTGAGATTTCAATGAGCAGCAGGCCCTACCTGATCTGTCCACCGCTTGACTAGGATGCACAGTGGAAGAGAGGCTTCATAAGAGCACGTGCCTAGCATCTCCAGGCAAAGCATCTGACCCCTGCAAGAAAGCCATGGCCACCAGGGGACTTCTTGAAGAGAAGGCTGAGCTTGGGCAGGGTGTGTGCAAGATGCACCGCCTCACCTGTGATGCCTCTGACAGCCACCATACCTGCACCCAGAAACTTCCCGTGTTTTCTGGGATGTGGAGCACAGCACAGGCCTGTGTCCATGTTGCCATGGGGAGAGACCGATACACCCCAATGTTCCTTTTGTAGGAACAGTAGTAGGCAGTCAGAGGCAGAAAGCTAGTAGACCATCTTGATGTGGCAGGATAAGACATTAGAAATCTAGCTGGAAAGACCAGGGCTAGGGCCACAGTAGACTCAGAACACCCCAAGGTAAATACAAGGTGATATGATAGCCCCACCCCCTTCCTCATTACTGGATCAGATCATGGAATTAAAGCTGTAGCGCCATAGCTTCCAGAAAGAAGATCCTGAGCATTCCACACCTTATGTCCTCTGTGGAATCCTCCCAGAACGGTATCTAGAGAGAGAAGCAGAGACGGAATGGTTCTCTTCCTTCCTGGATCACCTTCCAGCTGCAGATTAAAGTAGCAGGTGTGCTCCAGAAGCAAGCCTTGCACCCCTCTCCTCCAGCGCCCACACAGTCCTCCCTCCCCGCCTCCCTCTCTCACTACATGCTGGAGGAGCACACAGGAAAGGACAGGATTGGCCTGATTCTCACACAAGGAGAGGGAAACACAAGTGCCAAGTTTTAAAATTGCTTAGTCTCCAAATATGAGCAAAGGCTACGTGGTCCTCGGTCTCCCACGCCATCTACTGGCCAAGTGGAGGCATAATCCTGCTTGTTTAATTTCCCAGAAGTCTTCCCTAAATTTGGATTCCACCTAAATCCCTTCAGCGACCTCAGTTCATTTCCTCTTGTTGAAATGGGTCAGGAGTAACCAGTGTACTAGTATTCTCTCTTATTTTATCTAACACTTAAACCGTTCCAAAGCCTATTTATGATTCATCCACACAGCGGCAAGTAGGGTTAGATGGCATCCCAGTACCAGACTTACCTTCCAGCCCCTTAATTAACTTAATTAACTTCGTGCCTCTGAACTGGTCCACCTCCACGTTTCCATTGTTTCTGGAACCCACACGACCCTGATCAGCATCTCTGATACCCTGCTCTCCCGCTGCTAAGAAATAGGTTCCACAGGACTAAGTGGCACCAAAAACTGGAAGGTACATCAAAAATTTAAGCCTGCCCTTCAGAAGCAAAGACTTTGCAAACTGGCATGGAAGTATGCCCTGGGGACCCCCAAATTGGTGAGACCTAGGGTTTGCAAAAGTCCTTTATGTTCCTTAAAGATACCAGAATCTACATTTTGGGCCTAGAGAACTTCCTACCCACCACCAAAAAACATAAATAAATACACATGTGGCGGATGTCTTTGAAGGTACCTTAGGCACCCTATTCTAGGCGCCTTAAGAACCAGAAGTGCACCACTGAGGTGAGCGTGTGGATGTGAAGTGTTTCTGCTTGGGCACAGAGGGGTGTACTAAATGCCTTTTACAGGTATTCTGGAACAGGCCTGTTGTGTCAGCCACACAGAGACTGAGGCAGGAGGATCACAAGTTCAAGGTCAGATTGGGCAACTTGGTGAGACTCTGACTCAAAAAGTAGAACAAGGCCTTTCCTTGAGGTCAGTGTGCCAGCTCTGCAGGCCAGGCTGGAGAAGCGGAAGGAGGTGCTGGAGTCTGCCTGTCACCAATCCTGGGACAGCAGAATGCGATTTTCCTTCATCACCATTTTGGTATTTGGAAGCCCCAAAGCCCTATTTCCTTTTCTCTGAGTATTTGGGGGAAAGCACCATGAAGTATGGGCTGCCACCCTCGCCCTCTCCCATACATGGTCTCACTTTGGGGCATCCTGACCACACCTTGTCCAGCAACCTAAAGACTCCCCACCCTGGGTCCATGAGTCACTGAGATGAGAAGAAAAAGGTGGATAGTTATGAGCAAAGAACTTACTGGAAGTCTGTGGGCTAAGAAAGGCTGGGCAGGTGGAATGAACAGACCAACAAACACATGAACAAAGTCCTACTTCTTTTCCCTAAAGGTCATAAGTCAGCTAAGTATAGACTGTCAGCAGGTCACTCCTATATATAACTGCTCTGGCCCAGCCAGCTGTTGGCATCTGACTGAGCTGAGTAATGTCTCAGTCTCCCAGGGCCCAAAGCTCAAAACATGGCTCCAGATTGGGAGCCAGCACAGGACTGGAGGCCTCTGGGCTCCATCTGCCACAGTGCCATCCCTTTCAGCCTCTCCATCTCCCCTGCTCCTCACAATAATCCCTACCCACTGTTGCTCCTGCCCCTGGATCCCCAGATCCAAACGTCACTCACCACCCAGCCCAACATGTCACCGAAAGGACAGACTTGGCTATTCTTATCCATGCCTGGCTGTCTGTCTCCTGTCTTCTTCCAGATCATGACATCTCAGTCCCCTACCAGCAGCCACTGCCTCATCTCCTAAGCCATTCCCACCGAAGCATCCTTCGTTCTCCTTGGGGCCATTCCCCCACCATCCCTCCTTCCTGACCCTGGAATATCTTTCCTCATGTATCATGAGACTCTGAAGATTCTCCTCTGTAAAGTCAGTTTCTCTCTCTCTCTCTCCACACTGAAACTCTACCACTTTAGAGATCATTGACATTTATGTGTTCATTTCCCCTGCCTCCCTGAGGCTTCAAGCTTAAGAAGAGCTGCGGCCTCAGCTACCTTAGCCTTCATCACTCCCCATACCCCAAGCCACCCAGTCCTGGCCTCTGGACACTGCTCCTGGCCCTTAAAAGCTGACCCTCTGATCTCTTCTCCCTGCAGAAAGAGACTCTCGTGAGCATGAGGAGCCCACCACCTCTGAGATGGCCGAGGAGACCTACTCCCCCAAGATCTTCCGGCCCAAGCACACCCGCATCTCTGAGCTGAAGGCCGAGGCGGTGAAGAAGGACCGCAGAAAGAAGTTGACCCAGTCCAAGTTCGTGGGGGGAGCTGAGAACACTGCCCACCCTCGAGTCATCCCTGCACCTGAGATGAGACAGGAATCTGAACAGGTGAGTCCTGGGATTCCTGTCCTCTCTCCTCTGCCACCAACAGCTAACCTTCCCCTGCTTAGCCTGGGTGTCTATGGAGACCTACCTGGGAGAACTCAGTTCAAGATCTGGGGGTTAATCTTTTGTACTTTGCATCAATCAGGTCTGAGAGCTTATTGAGGTAAACATAAATAGAGGTAGTGCCCCTCAAAGAGAGTGTCTTCCAGGACACATAGCAGTCATGCAACCTCAGATGTGTATTAGTCCCAGGTAGAGACTGAACATTCTCGTAGTGCCTCTGGAGACCACAGTCTCTGGTCTTCATTTCTGGACAGTACAGAAAAGCTGAGAGTGGGTCGCCTGGAAGGCTAAAGAGAAAGCCCAGTTCTATGTTGGGCTGTGTGTGGGTTGGCTGTACAATCCAGGCACGAGACAGGTGAGAGAGAACAAAGACTTTTGGTAGCAGCCGATTAGACCCTTGGGACCCGGCACCTTCTCCCCATGCCTACACAACTGGGTGCTTCCTCCCGGGTCCTGCCATGCCTCTCACCCATCCTGTCCATACAGGGCCCCTGCCGCAGACACATGGAGGCTTCTCTGCAGGAGCTCAAAGCCAGCCCACGCATGGTGCCCCGGGCTGTGTACCTGCCCAACTGTGACCGTAAAGGATTCTACAAGAGGAAGCAGGTACGTGCCTACGTGCCCAGCACCATGCTCCCAGGCTCAGGTGACTTCAAGCACCTGCCAAGAAGTCTCCCTTAAGCGAGTGCCAGAGGGTTCCTCTATTGATGACCGTGTGTTTACTGAACCTGTGGTATCCATTCACACATCACCGTGGTGATCTCCTCGTTCCCCAGGAGGAAATCCTTAGCTTTCTACCTGGTGTGTCATCCATCTACCTTATGTATGTGGATATATTGCAAAAGGAAACTGTGCATCATCTCGTATGTTCCCTGTGTCCCTTAAAGTCTTTTCTGAGTTGGACATGGTGGCACATACCTGTAATCCCAGCACTGGGAGGCAGAGACAGGAAGATTGCCACAAATTTAAGGCTGCATAATGAGTTCCAGATCAAGGCTGCCTAGCAAGACCCTGCCTTAAAACAAAAATAAATTATTTTTACACATACACATACACAGAGAGAGAGACAGAACCCTAAAACATATTTTCTCATGGACCATCTGAAATCAATTTCACGTCCTTTAGAACCAGGCTTAGCTTTGGGTAATTCTGCTTTTGATGAAAGAGTGATTCTTAGCCTAATAGCAGTGATCCTCAAATTTCCAAAGGTATAAAAAGCAACTGAGGGGTTTGCTGAACTGCTGATTGCCAGCCCGCCCCTTCTAGAGTTTCAGGTCCAGAGTGGACAGTAAGGGCTTTGCATTGGTAACAAGCTTGATCGTGACTCTGTCTAAGAGGACGACACTCAGCAGTTACAAGCTAGGCCACCTTGCAGACACATTCTGGCTCTGATACTTGTAGCTGTGTCCCCTCATTCTCATGTAACATGGAGACTAGCCGTCTCCACCACCCCAAGAAGGAGTGATGCTTCTTTGCAAATCACTTAGAGCAGCTCCAGCCACGTGACCATGTTAAGCAGTGGCTGCCACGTGATCAAACCACACAGTGATGACTCCTATGACGTTGATGATTATGGCCATGAGCACAGTTATCAGATCATGACTTTAAAGATCCCTGAGAATATGAGATTGGCGGACTCAAAATGGGTAACAAAAAAAAAAGAAAACCTCCACTTTTCTATCAATGTTCTAAATGAGATGGGGACACTTAGTTGGGTGTAGAGCCCTCAAATTTCTGGGGATGAGAGTTCATCTTGGTCGGGCAGGTAGGAGCGAGACCTCAGGGTACAACTGTGTCACTGACTGTTACCTCTCCCCTAGTGCAAGCCTTCCCGTGGCCGCAAACGTGGCATCTGCTGGTGTGTGGACAAGTATGGCATGAAGCTGCCAGGCATGGAGTACGTCGACGGGGACTTTCAGTGCCACACCTTTGACAGCAGCAACATTGAGTGATGGGTCCCCCTCCATCCCCCCTCCCATCCCCAGCCCCACTCCAGCCAGCGCCTTCCTCCACCCCAGGACGCCACTCATTTCATCTCATTTAAGGGAAAATATATACGTACATATATTTGAGGAAACTGAGGACCTCGGAATCTCTAGCAAGGGCTCGACTTTGAAAATGGCAGCAATAGAGACACAAAATGATAAGGAGACACCTCCTCCCCCAACCCTGAAAATGATTTTCTTTTTGAGGCAAGTTGAATGAACAGAGAAGGGAAGGGAGAAAGAGCAAGAGAGAGGAAGAGGTGGGAAGAAACGGTTGGTGTAGAAAAGAAGGGACGACAGATGAGGTTACAGAAAGGAAGACAGAGATGTCAGTAGGAAGGAAAGAAAGGGCACAGCAAGCTGGACTGGAGCTGCCCTCTGCTTCCAGCTTGGCCTGGAGTCAGAGAGAAGTTGAAGCACTGGAAGGTGTGGCCCGAGTCATGGCATTCCTTGATTCCCTTGGCATTTTCCCAGCGTGGACTCCGCAAGGGGCAAAAAGGAAACCAAACGTGTCTCTCTGGGGTCTGTCCCTTCCTGCACCCAGCAATGTGGACAGCTCAACTCCTGCCCCTCCTCTCCTCTTACCCACGTGGAAGGTGGTTTCACCCCCAAATTTAGAAGGACTAAAATGTGCATTCCATCCCCCTGAAAACAAAACAGATTCATAATTGAGTGATTTTTAGATAGGTTTCCCCAAACAGATGAGTAACTGCTAGCTAACTGTGCACAAATTTCACTCTTGATAGAGATTTTTAGAAGTCAGTAGACGGCCCCATATTGGAAAGACTTGATCTTCCAGGGGGACTGAAAACGTACTGAAGCCTGGGGTTTCAGCCCTGGTTTCTCTTCCATTTCCAGCCAGCGAAGCAGCCAAGACAGCCTCTTGTGGCAGAGGACAGGCTGAACACATGCGGAGCTTGTACTTATTGACAAGGCTCCATGTAGACATATATAGACATATAAATCTATTTTTTTTCTTTCTCTTGTTTCTTTTTTCTCTTCTTTTTCAAAAGTTTGTATGACCTCCTCAAAGTAGTTCGTCTAGGGCACTGAGGAGCTTTCTCATGGAAATCCAGAAAAATCCTTCAACTCATACAACGAACAGCACCAGCTTTGCCTGCCTCTAGGCAACATTTCCCATGAACTGCAAAGTCAGTGGTTTGTGGGGCAAAGGGTTAGATCTTGCCCACATGAATTCAAATGTACCCACCAAGCTAGGCAGCTGCCAGCACTTAATGGTGCATGAACTGTGTGGCCCTAGGCCATCCCATTTCAACCTTCCAACCCTCAGGAAATGACTGTCTCTGACACCACACCACATGAGCCCAAGGAGTCTAAATGGTCCTGTCCTAGCCTTTCCTTCTATGTGGACAGATCTGCATTTGAAAACCTCTCTCGGTCTCCATGCTGGCAGAGCAGAAGAGATGCTGATAGTGAGAGATGGCTAAGGCAGAGTCGTGGGGGAAAGGCTTCAATAAAGGAGAATTGTAGATGGGATGGAGGGACAGGGGCAGAAGGAATAGAAAAGCAGCTGGTAAAGGAGAATGCCAACAGAACCTTCCTTGGCTTCCCTACCTGGTAACCCCGCTGGGGTTCAAAAAGAAGGAGAGAGGAAAATGGGGAAATGGACTCTGAGATAGAAATGAGCTCAGTCCAGGTCATAGAGCCAGGATGGTGGGAGGTGGGTCCTGGACTTCAGAAGCAAGGTGGGAACAAGAGTCCATAGGGTGGCCATACATTTTCAGAGACAAGAGACATGCCCAGATCAGCTTCAGCCACCGTGAAAGACTGAAACCTAAGAATGTTTCAAAGCTCTCCGTCCACTCTGCCTAGCCCCTGCATCCTCCTGGGGTGGAGGATGGAGAAAGGCCCAGGATAACCCAGGCACAGATCTTCAAGGTTCTGTCATTTGACAGCCAGACTCTAGTCGTAGAAAGATCCCATTGTCCACTTGAACAAAGTGTGCCCTTGGGACTGTCCTTGAAGACTGAAGACAGCCTGCCAGGAGAAAGGGCTCGGACACTGGTCAAAGAGGCCCTTTCTTGCTATGGACCGTGGCTCTCTGCTCTTTCCTGATGGCATGGCACAGTGGAGACCCCCTCCAACACCAAACTTGGGGCAACTGAAAGGGACAGCAAAGAAACCAATATATTTTGACTCATGGGAAACTGATGGCCATGGAGCATGTGCATATCTTCTACTCCTGGACAGGACACTCGGCTGGGGATGGGAGAGGTGGCCGATCTTCACAAGACAAAGGGCCTGATGGGGATGGCGACATGAGGATTTACTGGACCTGCAAGGTCCATGCACCCCATCTCCCTGCACAGCTTCCCCAGTCCCCAACTCACACTTCTCTATGTCTTAGGCCAGTATCCTCAACCTTCTCCATGATGCTCTTCTGTGATTCTTTCTTTGGATCTGACCAGGACCTGCCAAGTAGATACCGGGGTACCATTCCCCCTAAGAAAAGACTGAGCCAGGAACTTCCTACTCCCCGACTCCTCCCAGGCCTGGACCTAATTCCTGAGGGGTGCTTTCTTTATGCCATGATTTGCTGGACCTTGAATGAACTTGTGCCCCTTACATGGGCTTTTTGCCGTCAGCCATGCTGGGGGGTGTTAAACAGACACTTTGGGCTTCCCAAGTCCAGCCTGCTAACCCAAGCCTGTGAGCATCTCCACTGCTGACAGCTGGCTTCTCTCTCGAGGAAGCTGGACCTGCACAGACACATAGACCTACACGTCCCAGGGCAGCGAGACCACAGAAATGGAGTCACTGAGAGAAGGGGGAGGGAAGGCTGGCTTGCAGTGCTTGAACAGGCCCTGAGCGGGGAGCTCCCTGGCTCCAGGCTGGCCTTCTGCCAACTCTCTGAGTTATGGCCTCAAATCCAAGTGTTACCTGTCTCCATCCCTACCTTTTCAAAGAAGGACTCTTTTCTATCCCCCTGTGACTCATGCCTCACTCCAGCAGTGGAAAAGATACCTCTCTTCCCCCACTACTGCCAGTAACTGAGGGAGGCCTAGCCAGGACCCATCATCCACCCCAGCCTGACCTGACCTGCCCAGGAAAAGCAGGGCATATGGGGAAAGACTCGGATGTTTCTCTGACAGCCAGGCCTGGACAGACAGGCCTGGGGACATCAGTGCCACACAGGAGAAGAAAGGGGGCCCGGGAGCTTTCTGTGGTCTCCCCTCTTCTCCTTCCTTACCCTCTTCCCACCCTCACCATCTCCATGGTAACCATCTCTGAGGAAGGTAAGCCTTACCCAGCTCCTTAGACTTAACTGCCATGGCCACCACCAAGGGCCTTAAGGCAAGGCAACAGCCCCTCCAGCCATCCACTGGGACCCCTAGAGGGCTTCCAGTGGAAAACCAGAACTTGAGAGAGGAGTGGGCCAAACAGAACTTTCTGGCTTCCGAGAGAAAGGAGGCTAAGTTTTGAAAGATGGTTGGACAGGGAATGAATAAGGTCTTACCAGCCAGAAGCCTGGGTGTTGTACTGTCTTTATTTTTAAAACCACTAAAGTGTAAGAGTTACTCTGCACTGTTTCTCCACCTTTATTTTTTCCTTTTAGGTTTTTTTTTCTTTTTTAAAAATATACTATCTTGGTTTTCTAATAGAGTATATAGTTTAGCTATTTCACAGACTGGCCTTCTCTTTAAATCTTTCTGGATGGGAGAGCAAAGGTGGGGGACCAGAGGGGGAAGGGTTCCAGCCACCTGTATCCATTCACCCCACTTCCCTGGTCCCTGTCACCTGCTTCAGCCCCATCTCCACCACCACCACCACCATCACTGTCACACAGTAGCCCGGCACATGGATAGCACAGTTGTCAGACAAGATTCCTTCAGATTCCGAGTTGCCTACCGGTTGTTTTTGGTTTTGTTTTGTTTTTTTTTTTTAGACAGCAATAACCACAGCACATATTACTGTAGCTCTTTATAGCGTGACATACAGACACAATAGCTCTGTTCTCTCCTCTTGTTTTGTTTTCAACTTTAAAAAAAAAAGAAATGCTCATATTCTTTACTGGTGAAAAGGATGGAAAAATAAACCAACAAGCAAAACCAGTTTGTGAAAAACAAGCAAAAAAAAAGTGGGAAAAAAAATCACCCAAATGCAGAAGAGCTCGACTCTTGTTAAGTGTTTTCTACTTAAGGAAATAAAAACAAAAAAATCCAGATCTCGCATTTATTAAAAAGTGAAGATTGCTGTATACTATTTATTCAACTTATAATTTATGTTACTCCTTGATCTTTGTCTTGTCATGACAAAGCATTTATTTAATAAAGTTCTGCATTCAGTTAGCCTGCGTCGGCTTCCTCCTGGGGCTCAGGGAAGCAGGCATAGGGCACAGAGCAAGGACCCAGGCTTAGATGTGTCCCTAGAGGAGCCTTGAGTAAAGAGAGGTCACAGGCAAGCCCTCCTCAACTTGACCAGCCCCTTCACTCAAAAGTCGCCATTCCCTTGACCTCTCTGTGAGAGACCCCTCTCGCATGGATCAGGGCTTTCAAGGATGTTCTGAGGTTCCAGGGAGTGAGCGTACCCCAAGCACTGGAATCAGGAGCTTTGATTTCTGGACACGTGCTCAGCTACTATTACTATTACTACGATTGGCTCTCAGTTCCCTGTTATGAAATAAAGTGGTCTTGATCCACCCTGAAACAAATGGTGAGACTCTTCTCTGTGGAGAGGACCTTCAGGAATGCATTTCTAGAATGTTCCTCAGTCATTTATCCCAGTTCCTCATAAACTATTAACTCATTGAATCTCTTAGCCAAAGGGAATCCTAGTCCCCCAATTCTGTTTGTGCCCAATGAAGAGCAAAGCTATGAAATGGTCCCTCGGAGTTTAACCACATCCTCTGCCTTCTGCCTCAGTTTCCCTGTGGCTTTCCTTCCTATGCCATTTCTGCCTTTTAGTGCTTTGTCCGGTTGTCCACCACTCTGTTCAGTCGAGGGCAGCACACTGGTCCTTAAGCACCCCACTGACCACACCATCACACAATTGAGGAGATGGAGGCAGGAGGGTCTCCACTCGGCCCAGTTCAGTGCTAAAGTTCTCAGAAGTCTTGTGTCCCATCTTTGAAATCAAGGTCACAGCAAGTGTGACCTTACCCTTCCTCCATGTGTACTCATCCTTCGGGGCTCACTTGAAAGTCTTCCCTGAGACCTCTCAGCACCATATTCCTTCACAGAAAAAAGGATCTAGTCAAAGCGGCTCGACCTCTGAGAAAAAGGTGGAGGTGCAGCAGGTGTTTTCAGTAAGGATAGGAGAAGAGGAAGAAGAGGGGCTGTGATTGACACCCCAGGACAGTCTTCTGGCATCTCTATTACCCACACAGGTGATACCAGAGGGGCAGGAGTCAGGGTGCTCCTCCGAGTTCTTCACCTTTGGGCTCAGTTCCCTGGAGGCTTCCTTTGACAGGCAAAGAGCCTGTGGTCATTGAACAAGTCGCCTCTTGATTACTCCACCCGCTATGCACAGTTCAATGTGAGGTCCCAACACAGAGAAAGAGAGAAAAAAGGAGGAAGAAGAGGAGAGGGAGAGAGAGACAGAGAGAGATGGAGAGAGACAGAGAGAGGAAGGAAGAAAGAAGGAGGAAGAGAGAGAACACTCTAGATCATGCAACTCACCTGGGATACCTCCAGGCTGGACTAGGGCCCGAGATCTGGTTGTATATGGCCTGAGACCACAGAGCTCTGTGACCCTCTTCAGGTGCCCAACCCCACCTCTATCCACGTAAGACAAACCCCGAGTCCTGGGACCCTAAAGGCTTCGACATCAAAAGTCTGAAAATCCCACTATTTCCTTTCCAACCAAAGTCTACTTTTGAGGTGATAAAAAGAGCTTCAAGGTCAACATTTCACCTGATAGACAGTGGGAGCCTTTGGTCCCTCGCATTTCATTTTTCGTCTGTCCCTTGCTGGGATGAAGCACCCAGCCAAAGCAGCCGATGGCAGGCTTACAATCTTGAGAGGAAGCTCCATGGTGGCAGGAGGAAACGCGAGCAGAGAGAGGCTGGACATCACCCCTGCCACAGCAGGTGGGAAGCAACACCAGGAGAGTGAGCTGACTAACACTGGCAAACTAGGGGTTAATAAACCTCAAGGTCCACCCAGCAACACACCTCCTCCACCTCCCAAAATGCTACCATCCGGGATTCAAGCATTCAGAATATGTGAGTTGATGGGGACATCTGATCCAAATCCACACACCATCCATCTTTTCTGCTTACCCCTTTCCTGGAAGTGACCAGAGCCCCCAGTTCCACCTCTGTCTTGGCTAATCAGGGTCTCACCTGCCCTGCAACAGTATCCCCACCCTGGATAAGCCTCACTTTACAAGATACCACACCTGCTCAGCACTGCTCAACCCTACCAGGGAAAGCTTCTTGATCCTCTGGGCCACCATCACCCCAGAATCCCCAGGCTCTGCAAGCTTAGTCATGCCTGGGAAACCTGCCAGAAGCCCCTGATGGTTCATCTCCCTGCCACCTTCCCCTCATGTCCTGGACACACTGCCTCCCTGCACCTTCCTCCTGTCAGAAAACACAAAACTAGCAGGTGAGCCTCCTCTCATCTTTCTATCCCAACCCCCACAAAACCTGCCATCACACTTTCTCCTCCATGTCAGTCGGCTCTCTCTACTCTCCTGACCAGCTGGGCCTCTTTTTTCTCTGCTGTTGGGCAGAGAGGGAGAGAAGGCACCGGAAGTGAACATAACTGCCAGACAGAAGTGATGGGACTTCAAGGGGCATGGTGGTGTGTGCCTAAAGTCCCAGTACATGGTAGACTAAGGCAGGAGGAGCACAAGTTCGAGGCCACCTGGGGCTCCATACCAAGACCCTGTCTTAACAAAAAAGGAGGGCTGGAGAGATAGCTCGGCAGTTAAGGTCTTGCTGCAAAACAGAAGGACCTGAGTTCGATTCTCCAGGGCCCACAAAAAGCCAGATGCACAAGGTGGCACATGTGTCTGGAGTTCGTTTGCAGTGGCTGAAGGCCCTGGCGCACCCATATTCTCTCTCTCTCTCTCTCTCTCTCTCTCTCTCTCTCTCTCTCTCTCTCTCTCTCTCATAAACAAATAAAATATTTTATAAAAATAAAAAAGGAAAAAAAATAAATAAAATAAAAAAGGAGGTGTGGTGGCACACACCTTTAATCCTGGTACTGGGGAGGTAGAGGATCACTGTGAGTTTGAGATCACCCTGAAACTACATAGTGAATTCCAAGTCAGCCTGGACTAGAGCAAGACCCTACCTCAAAAATAAGTAAATAAATAAATAATAAAAGGGGGAGGGGACTCAACCATGAGTGAGATATCAGGATGAGAAGGAGGAGGCAATAATACGCTCTCCACTGAAGGTCCTCTGAGAAACTCAAATTCTACCTGTCCACAGATGAAGCCATCCTATAAGCCTAGGTACTTTGCGTCTTGTTGTATCTTACACATTACAAAGTTCAAGTTCAAGAATGACAACAAAATTTAAACTCATCCTCTTCCACCAAGCCATCCCTCCTGCGTCTTCTTGTTTCCCATTAACTTCCTTGTCTTCTTCCCTCGTTCCTCTTCCTGGCTCTCTGAATGGGACCACATCCGCCCAGGTATCATGTCCGACCTCTCACTTAGCTCACATCCAATAAGCTGCCAGCACACCCGGTGATCCCAGGAATCAGTCACCTGGTTGCCAGTTCTCCAGCCCTGGTGTAGATCATGCTTAGCTCTGCCCACTGCTTCATGCCTCCTCTGGTGTTGGCATCGTGCCCTGGGCCCTTCAAGTGAAGTCACCCGTGGAATGTAGCAGTCACACAGGAGATTCTCGTACCCTTTCCAGGGCTCCTATCTCAGGACGTCTGAGAGAAGGCTCCAGAGGCCCTGCAATGAACAAGCACCCTTCTCTGGACTCAGTCCGCGGTCCTGTCTCTGCAAAGCGTCAAGAAGCAGTTGCAGTTCCTCAGGCTGCCACGCAGAGGCACTATAACTGCAATGTTTGCTAAAGGCCAGGTTTGAACTTAAGTCAGTGAGCTCCAGGTGAGAGATCCCAGAACTCATTCTGGATCCCAGCCAGACAACTCTACTTCTAGGTCACGCTGCCAGTCAGTTGTTGTCATTACTGTAGCTCGAGCCACAGCACTGGTGTTGCTTATGCACTGTAAAAGGTCCCTCTCAATGAACAGGTGACAGATGATGGGCAAGGAACCCTCCACAGAATGTTCTGGAAGGAATGTAAGCAAGGTGGCTTCCTGGGGGATCTGGGGCAGGCTGAGGGCTGAGCTGAGAGAACTCCTCCCATCCGGTACAGTGTTCTGGGTTTCAAAGGACCCCGCGGCAGCTGTTAGCATCTGGGAACTAGTCGGCAGAGGAGGCTGCCCTCAGCGAAAACATGTCGCATGACATGGTTCTGGGAGATGCATGACTGAGTGATGAGGCCGCATCATCATGTGCAATGTCTGACTCCATTCATCTGTCCTCATAGCTCCCAGGAACCTTTTACAAAGAACCCCGGATGTGGACTGTGCCCTCACTCAGGATGATCCGCTGGCATCATCCCCGTTGACCCAAGTCAACAGGCTGAGAGGCAGCCGTAGAGCATTCTCGCAGACCCGGCGTGCTTTGCAACAGCTAGGGAGTTGGAGTGAAGTGGCAGGAGCATCAGTCAGTTATTTTGTGGGAGGTGGGGTTTGGGGTTTTTTTTTTTTTTTTGTCTTGTTTTAAAACAGGGACTCATATAGCTCAGACTAACCCCAGACTCACTATGGAGCTGATGATGACCTTAAACTTCTGCCTCCATCTCCTGAACACTGGGGTGAAGAGGCATGTGTCACTCTGTGCATATGATGCTGAGAAATTAGCCCATAGCTTTGTGCATGCCAGGCAGGTACTCCACTGAGCTACATGCCCAACCCTGTCAGTTTGCTTTGTTTTGTTTTTCCTGAGACAGGCTCTCACCATGTAGCCGAGACCCCTGGAATTTTCTATGTACCTCAGGCTTTCTTCAAACTCCTGTGCCTCGGCTTCCCGGGTGCTGGGATTACAGGGGTATGCCTCCCAAGGAAAGCGGAGCCTGTGTAATGACTGCTGACCATCGGGGCCCAGATTGACTTGGTGATCTAAGCACTTAAGCAGCAAAACCCAGGGTTGAGCTAAGGGCCCCAAACTCAAAGCATTTGGGTTTGGGTGCCTTTGGGGACCTTTCCCTCATCTCTAAAGTAAGATCAGTATCAGTGCCTTTGTCTTGAATTCATGAGGACATAACTCTGACCTGGCCCAGGGGGTGCGGCCTGTCATGCGCCTTCCTAGCACACGTGTCTGCTCTGGGGATCTAGTCACCTGGCAAAAGCCCCATGTGTCCATAAGTCTACAGAGTTGCCAGATGGAAGTTCAGAAGGGAGGTGGATGGAGCAAAGCCACTCCGGAGACCTGGTGCCACCAAGAAATCAAGCTGAGCTGGAAACCTCCCAGCAGGCTGTCATGGTACTAAAAGTGATACGCAGGCTGCTGAGGGCGCGGGGGTCACATCAACAGTAGACGGCAGTGGACTCTGCAAGCTCTGCAACCGACCAGCCAGGCCAGAGAGGAGCAACCATCCACTTTCTGACTGGATTTAGGCCCACTCCACAGGAGGGAATTCATACCTGGTACTGTAAACTTGACCAAAAGCCCAAGGCTTCGAGTGTCTGTGTTGATTCCTACAGATTAGCACTGCTCAAAGCCTGGCTACAATGGGCAGTGGTTAATGCAGAGATAAATAGCTGGCAAAACAGCCAAGAATAAGTGGTCACTGTGTGCTCAGCCCTTACACGGGACATCTAAATCGCACTGTCCAAGGCTCAAGGAACCCCTGGAGAGGGGGATGAGGACTGTGAATCCGTCCTCTGAGTAAGACACTCATGGACTCACAGCAGCTGTGCTTTCCTGCAGGAGACTGAGCCTGTGGACATTTTACGTCCAAGGGGAAGGGCTCATTAGACTCCACACCTCCAGGAGCAGCAAAAGGCACGTAACGGTGGCTGGAAGGGAGCCGTCATATTCAGGTATAGCATGGTAAGCTGCCCATTCCACAGTAAACGCCTTCTACTCGTGATCATGCCAGCAACTCTAATTTAACTCAGTGAGGTTTTGTAAGGCATGAAATATGATGATTAATGAGAAAGAAGGGTGTTTGTGGGACAGGAGGGAATAAGGGAAGGTAACTGAGTTAAATATGATCAAAAAACATTTTATACATGCATAAAAGTGTCAACAATTAAAATAAAACAATAAATTTCTAGAAGCCTCTGGCTGGGAAGGTCATAGACCCTAGGATGGAAGTTACTTTTCTGCTAAATGAATATGTTGTGTTCATTAAATCGCCTTGAAAATGTTTATGTTCACACCCATAGATTAGTGTTGCTCTCACCTTTCTTAGGAAATATTTTACAGTGGCAGGGCCTCCTGGGAAGACTCTACTGAAGAAGTAGGTGACTTTTGAGTGTTTAGTGCTAAGCGACATCTCTACCATGCCCCCTTTGAAGGCTCCGGGAATAGTGTGAAAGAAGGGGCAGAAAGAATGTAAGAACCAGAGAGGATGGGGAGGAGTGCTGTGGAGCGCTGTCTTCTGGATGTGACGTAACTATTACACTCAACACAGCTGCTGTCACCTGTACAGGATCTGCACTACATGGGGCCAATCAACACTGTCCTAGATAGTGGGGTATGGGGTACAAAACAAGACAGGACTGGAAAAAGGAATCAGTGGAAGGGGGGAAGGTAACAGAATGGGATTATGATGAAAACACATTATGTACATGAGTTAATGTTGTCAATTAAAAAAGAAAAAGTCCCTCTCTGTGGCCAGAGAGCCCAGGCTCAGCCCCGTGCTGTGTTGGGAGGTTTGCCTTCCCCATGGTCCACTGCCATGAGTAGGGGGACCCTTAGGGACACAACACAGAACAAAGTGGAAGAGCTTTGATAAGGAACTTCATTAATGGAGTTCCACTTTTCATGAAGGGCAGCTCCACCCCCCCTCCAGGTACTGCTTGATGCAGTTTTCACAGCCCCTCAGCCTGAGTACATTGACTCACTTCTCAGCCTTTTATACCCAGCTGCTGTCTGCTGATCTGGGGCTAGTTGTTTGGGCCCCAAAGAGGGCAGCTCCTAGATTCTCAGAGGGGACACCTGTCTGAATAAGCTAGGTGACAACAGCCCCACTCTCTTTTCCTTAGGGCTCAACTGAAACACCTTGTCCCAGGCAGGATCTCCTCGAGAGGCCAGAGAACCCCTGATTCCAACTGATGCCACTCCCCGTCTCCCGCTGCAGAATCACCTGGTTTCTTGTTTGTTGATTTGTTTGAGGGCTTTGTGTATTTAATCCAGAGTAACTTTAACTCCCAATCCTGTCCCCGCCTCCTTAGTGCTGCATTTAGAGGTGTGCACCACCACATCCAGCCAGCAATGTTATCTGGATGTGGCAGAGAGGAAGACAGACCAATACTCTCCCGCCTCTCCCTCACCACCCAGGGTCAGCCAGGGACCAAGGGGGCTGGAAGGCTCCCCTTGGAGTGAGGGTGGGAGACAGATGATTCTTAGGCTGCACCTCAGAATTGGGTGTGGATGCAGGAGACTGCCCATCTTCCTACATCTTTCTTGTTCCCATGTATGACAGAAACCAGGGCCTTTTCCCATGTTCCCAGGAATCCATGGAGAACTCTACAAAAGGCAGGCCTCTGGGGCTTCTTCCCCGAGAGGGCCTAAAGACTCAAGTAAGACACACACTTTATTTTTTCCTTCCTTTAATCTTAAGCAAAAGAGACACAGGGGTTCAAAAATAAAAATTTCTTTCCCCTCTCCCAAACCTATACCCAGCTCCCCAGTGCACTGTTCTACCTCCCCAATGGAAGCAGGAGGGAGATACAGGCATCCATAGCTGGGGAGTGGGGTGGGGGGGGAACGACAGGGGGCTGCCGAGCTCCGTGCTGGTCTCTTTCCAAATATAAATACTGTGTCAAAACAGGGAGATCCTCCACCACCACCACCCCAGCACCTTCCACTGCTGCTGGTGCTTGGGGTGGGGGAGACAGGTGCTGTCAGGCTGTGCTTTACTGCACCCTCTGTGTAATGGCCCCAACAGCCTCCTGTTGCTCATTGTAGAACAGATGGCACTCGGGGTCCCCTCGAATGGTGGGGGCTCCCTGGATCACCTTCCCGGTATTGGGGTTCACACACCAGCACTCCCCACGTTGTCCATTCAGAGACATCTTGCACTAAGAAGAGAGGAGAGAAGTTAATGGCACCCCCTGCAGACACCACCCACTTTCCCACTGCACTCAGCCAGGTTTGAATGAGCAGCTCCCAGGGGAAGAGCAGGCATCAGGAATCCTGCTAAAATGCAGACCCCTATCCAGTAGGGAGGTGTGGCCCTGAAGTTCTGCGTGGCTTAAAGATGCTGGGAACATCAGCAAGGCTGGACAGGGAAGGGAGCACTCAAAGACCAAGAACACTGACTCAGCTCCTATCCTCAGGTCACATCCCGGGGACAAGCAGCAGGCTGTGGTTTAATACGAGATGAAAACGTCATCTCGTATTAAACCACATGGAACGTCATGGAAAGGAAGTGTGTCAACACTGGGTAAACAACGTGTGCCAATCACACAATGACGTTAGACAGAGGGTCACATCATTCTCACAGCCATCTTGAACATCAGATGTCATTTTGTCCCCACACTGTAGATGGTTAACACCGATGCAGACACTGGTTAAGAAGGGCTGGAGAGATGACTCAACGGCTAAGACATCTGCCTGAAAAGCCTAACGACATGGGTTTGATTCCCCAGTACCCACGTAAAGCCAGATGCACGAAGTGCTGTGTGCATCTGGAGTTTGTTTGCAGTTGGCTAGAGGCCCTGGCACACCCATTCATTCATTCTTTCTCTCTTTCTCTCTTTTCTTGCAAATATTAATCTACCCTGACTGCCCTTTAGGCTCAGGAAAGTTTTGTATGACACAGATGCCCACAAAACACTCCAACCCAAAAGATCCAAATCTCCGGGGTGAGCCCCAGCATCCATGTTTGTTTGTTTGTTTTAATTTTATTTTTATTTACAAGCAGAGAGAGACAGAGAGAGAAGAAAGAGTGTGTATGCGGTCACTAGGGCCTCCAGCCACTGCAAACAAACTCCAAATACACATGACACTTTGTGCATGTTTTGAAATCTCCTCAGGCAATCCTGTGAGCAGCCAGAGCTGAGACCCTCTGCTTGGAACAATGGCACCTGCAGAGCACACAACCTCCCTCTGCTCCCAGGAGATGGACACATCCTTCTTCCTCGGTATAAAGAATGGTGAGGTGGAAAAGTGAGGGGTGAGAACACCCAGAGGGAGGACTGATAATCTCAAGGGGAAGTGCTGCGATCACACTGACCATTAGGATACAAATGAGCGGGAAGAAGAAGCGGAGGGGACGGGCTCCTGGAGATTATACCAACTTCCTTGACTCTCCGATGTACTTATAATGATGTCCGGGTGTCATGTCTAGAAATGCTTGAATGTGTCTCCACCCCCCTGAGGCAGCGGACACCAGAAAGGCTGAGTGGCCAGGGGTTTCAACTAGTGTTTCCAGGAACGCTGCTCGTGGACCGTTAGCATAGATGGGAGCTGGAGACAAGTGCGGACTCCATCCCTAGCCAACCTACCAAACAACAGCCTCTGAAAGTGGGCCCAGGAGTCAGTTCTCAGGAAAAGCTGAGGGAAATTGGATTAAATCCACTTCTCTAGGAGGCCATCAAGCACAACCAGCAGGCAGCTGGGAGTCAGACCAGGGAAGGAAGACTCCTAGTCATGACACTGCCATTTCTGTGCTTCTAAAAACCTGCATCTCAGGCCTACAAACCTACAAGGATTATGGGTAGTAGGTGAGACAGGGATCTGGCACACCTGGGCCTGAGGCTAAGGAGGAGCCTCTCCCACCCAGGCTGCACCCACACTCACCTGTTTGAGGTTGTACAGGCCCTGCTTGTCACAGTTAGGGATATGCAAGGAGTAGAGATGCTCCAGAGGACCCCGATCATCTGGGAGGCGCATGGTGGAAATCCTCTCCAGGACCTGGTCTAATTCTTGTTGGCAGGGAGTCTGTGGGTAGATGAGCACATGGGATGCTTGGAGTGAGAAGAATGAGCCCACAAAACACTGGTGCCAGACAAGGCCTCCCACAGTGGCCCCTTTAAGGAGAAGGGACTCCCCCCAACTCCACACAGCTAGTAGGTACAACTAGTGATCACAACCCAATAAGCTCACTGTGCCCAGCCCACCCTACAGAAAGTCATGGGTATGAATGTTTACTCCTTTCCCCTAACCTAACCATGGCAATGGCCTCAAGTAAGTCAAAATGGGCTCTACCTGAAATGATTACATTGAAGTTATCCTTAGAGCTGATACTTTAACCCCAACCCAAGTCAAAAGCTGTCCCTACTAGGAATGTAGCTCAGTTGGCAGAGTGCTTGCCTAGCACACACAAAGCCCTAGGTTTGATCCCCAACCATGCCTGCAACCCTATAATCTTAGCACTTGAGAGGCACAGGCAGGAAGATCAAAAGTTCAGTCATCCTCAGCTATGTAGCAACATCAAGGACAGCCTAGGCTACATAAAATCCCGTTTCAAAAAAAAAAAAAAAAAAAGCTGACCCAATACCCCATCCCATGGCCCACGAAGCTTTCCTTGGTGTAACCCAACCAGGACCAATACGCCCACAGTAAAGCTGAGCTGGAAAGAGAGGAGAGGCAGCTCACTGCAGGAGCACGTCACCACAAGGGTAAGCTGCCCGCGTCCCAGAGTCACTCAGAACCATGGAAGTTCTAGGAAAGAATTCAAGAACCCATATGTTCAGTCCATTTTACGGCCACAAGTGCCACATGGTCCAATGGTCAGGTGGCCCAAAAATAAAACATGCTTTCATACAGGTGACAGAGCACATGGGTCAAAGCGTGATGGCCTCTCCATTGTCCTTCCAGCCCCCGCCCCTACTGACCCTGGCAGGAGGCGGCCGCAGCTTCTTGGGTTCCTCCAGGCCAAGGTGGTGTTTGCCACCTTTCCCCATCTGCCGGTGCTGCTCGGTGACCTTCTCCCGGAACACAGCGAGCTCCTTCATGCCAGACTTGAGGGGCTTCCGGCCAGCGCTACTTGCACCCCCCAACACGGTCCCGGTCCCATCCACGTGGTTCTCCACCAGGCCTCCCTCGGAGTGGTCATCACCACCGTCTGCAGAGAGAGGAAGGGAGGTGTTCCAGGTCCAGCTTCCTGGGAGACAGACCCTGCTGGACCCCAACACAATGAGGGTGGTGGGAACTAACAATGATGAGGAAGGAGCTGAGTAACAGCTCATGAGTGCCAGCTATGTGCCAGGACCCATACTCAACTGGTCTGCATTCTCCTTTTTACCTCTCAGTCATTCTTAGCAAGGGCCATGCTTAAGTGTGATGTGTCCCCTGTGGGCTCCTGTGTTGGAACACCTGGTCCCCAGCTGTTTGAGGAAGTGAGGGAGCCCAGCTTCCATTCTCAATCTGTCTCCGTCCCAGAGCGACAATGTGAACAAGACTCCACTGCCACTGCCACGAAGCTCCTCCACCAGGCCTTCCCCACCACGATGAAGTTCATCTGAAGCCAACAGAAACCTTTCCTCCCTTAAGTTGTTTCCATGAGGTATTTGGCCACAGCGACAAAAACAGTAATAGTCGGAAGGTTCCTGGCATCTTCCCTCATTTTCACAGATGGATAAGTTGAGGCTCACACAGGTCACTTACTTAACCTGCTAAGTGATGGATCTGGGAGGGAAACGGAGGCCAGGTGCCTCCAGAGAAATGGCAGCTGTTCTATCCTCATCCTATAAGACTGGGTCAAAGCGATATGGTAGGATGATGGTGTCCACACACTGACAACGGAGTATGGAAGTGGGTCATTCCTGGAGCCCATGGAATCTCCCAGATTCACTCACAACTAACCACATGTTCAAGTTCTTAGTTTATGATCTGATTGGGGCAGGCCAGGAAAGGTTTTAAAACCTCATACCGCCAAGCTCACTGGGCTATGGCATGGAGGCAAGGAAGACAGCCACCTGTCTTCAGCACTTCCTGTCACTCTTCATTCGCCAATCTGTCCCCACCAATAAATTCCCATAATCCTCTGCCTCAGAAGTTGGCTGAGTTTCCCTGCCAGGATCCTCTGAGTCACCTTGTCTTGCTGCACAAATTTCCCCTGTACCATCAGGTCCCCACAGAGCCATCTTATGGGACTGGACCACACAGCTTTTATGGGACCAACCATAAAGACTGTCCCTGCCTTCGATGGACAGAAGCAGAGCGCAGAAGACTAATGGGGAAAGACTCGGGAAAGTCTGAGGTGAGCCAAACCTGGGAGATAAGTGTGAGGGCGTTGAATGTATCAGTGACCCTCAGAGGCACAGCAGGAACACACTCAATCCCATTCCCACACTGGCCTGCTCCCGTTTCCAGACAGGCTTTTCTGTACCTGGACTTCTACGGGAAGCTCTCAAGACCCCTGCCTCTCTCTTCTATGGCAGATGCCAGTGACATAGCCATAAGAGAAGTCAGTGACTAGAAGCCCCTGAGACTCCTATATAGTGAAATCCAGATCAGCCTGGACTATAGCAAGCTCCTGCCTCAAAAAACAAAAAAAACAAAACAAAAACCCACTATTCTGCACCTGGCTGTGGTGACACCATGAGACTTCATAGTGAATTCCAGGTCAGCCTGAGCTAGAATGAGACCTCAAAAACCAAAAACAAAAGCAAAAACAAAAATCACTCTTCTGGGGACTGGAAAGATGGCTCAGAAGTTAAGATGCTTGTCTGCAAAGCCTAAGCACCTGCGTTTGATTCCCCAGTACCCACATAAAGCCAAATGCACAAAGTAGCGCATGCTTCTGGAGTTTGTTTGCAGTGGCTAGAGGCCCTGGTATGCCTATTCATGTTCTCTCTCTGTGTATGTCTCTCTCTGTTTGCAAATAAATAATTTTTTAATCACTATTCTGGGGGAAACATATTTGAAAGCAAGGGAAGGCACGCTAATAATGTGCACCTCAGGCCTGGAGACGGCCAGCATAGATAACTTGTCCACTAGGCACAGTAAACACAGGGTGCAAGGGCCTAAAAAAAGGTTTCCTTTAAGTCAAAAAATCCTAATATGTAATTTTGATGTACTTACATTTTTTAAACAAGATACTATGAGTTTAAATGTTTTATGGAAAAAAGGGGGGGTCCACAAAGATGAAAACACCTATGGCCCACGTGATCCTCCCTGGCTCCAGGTCTCAGAAGACAGAGGTCAACTAGACAGTTTTCTCCTGGGAGAAGAGTTGACTTCTTGTCCTGAAATGTCCCCGACCTCCCCAAGGTAAAGGTCAGTTTGTCCACCTTCACAGAGGCCACCTGGATTCAAGGGTAGGTATCGTTCTATTCCTTTATTGATCGCACCACTAACAACAAACACGTAATCAGGATGGAGAAATCCATGGGCCTGGCTTGCTGACACAGGATCTTTTTGAAAGTGACACAGCATCCATTTCTCTCTCTGGAACAGGTTTCAGGACTCAAGTCCAGTGGCCAGATTTAAATACAACATGAAATTGAAGTGGAATGAATTGTTGGCCAGGTAGAGATTAAATGTTGGCCAGGCAGGCTGAGAAAAGTTTGGCTCCCTGTTACTCTTCCCAGCCAAAAATGTCAGAATGCATGACCAGGGTCTGAAAGCCTAAGTCTGGATCCCAGATCGCCCCACTTACCCCTGCGACCCTTTACAAATTACTCAAACTCTGCTTGCCTCCACTACTCATCCTTAAGAAGGTCACAAATGTGGATCAACTTCACTGGGCTGAGAAGATCCCAAGAGATGCTCCATGCGTATGTGATGAGTGAAGCAGACGGGAGCATCCAGGGGAACTCTTACCTGCTTCCATTTCTCCCCACTGCACACTGCAGGCACCACCCCCACCATTTGAACAAGCTTCTCCTCCCTGACATTCTCTTAAAGGAATTTCCCATAGAAAAACACCCCAGATACGGAATTCCTGCTAGAGATGGAATTTTCCCTCAGAACAAAAATACCAAGTCGCATTCTTTTCTGCCTAAGAGAGTTATATCCAGAATACAACCACGTATCCACGCCGCTAAGCAGGAGCAGAGGTCACTATAAAAAAAGTTCAGAGTAACCCAAAGGATATCAGTGGAAAAGGTTACCTGATAGGGACTTGCAAAACCCCTGAAGGGACCTCAAGATGTCTCCTTATGGATTGGTAAATATCAGTTCTTCTCATAAGCATAGCTGATGAGGAAATGGGTCAAGGTGGAAGCAAAAAATTTTATGATTACATACAAAAAGTAAAGGTTTTCTGATGAGAGCTGAGGGAAGTAATAGCAGGGTGTTTAAATTTGACATTGAAACATGATATTGTCATCTACAAATGTACTGAGCCCCATTCATAGCTATCTGGGGCTGTGGGCTACAGAATGGACACCTAGTAATAAGTAATATCAGTGGTCCTAAGTGGGGGAGAGGGCTTGAATACCTAACAGTTTCCCATGCTTCTCCTCCTATCTCATGATGGTCTGGTAACCCGGCTGTTTATGTGGGTGCTGGGGATCAAACTCGGGATCCTCACGCTTGCACAGCAAGTGTTCTTACCCACTGAGCCATCTCACAAGTCCCTTTTTTTATAGCTAAAGTTTAACCTGAGGACGTTAGTCTAGGTGACACCGTGTGTGTGTGTCCCCCCGTCATTTTCTCAAAAGGTCAGATGCAGCAGGCAGCAGAGACCTCTGCTGTTGGGGTTCCAAGAGTACACACATGGGTCTCTGTGTGGTGAAGGCTGGCACCAGGACACACTCCAGCTGAGGTAATGACCTCCTCTTGATTGGCTGATCCATGTATCCATGCAAACACCCAGCTTCCTTCCTATCTCCCTACTCAATCTTTGCGGCCCTCCAAAGCCCTGCTCTCTACAAGGGAGCTGGCCAGCCAGGCAAAGCCTGGCACCTCTCAGGTGCCACCAACACGTTCTAGGTGAACTCCCCCTTTGCCTGCAGACCAGTTGTTCAGCCCCTGCTTTTAGAATGCTTCGTCCCCTCACTTACCCATCAGGCACCCTCCCGTAGTTCCCATTGGCTTAGTGCCTGGCCGAGTGCTGAAGAATTTGGGAAGCACTGTCAAGTGGAAAGCTAAGGAGGTATAGGCCACCGTCCTTGCACAGAACAGGAATGCTCGCAGGAGCACTGACCACCTGGCCGAAGACCCTCCTCCATACCTGGAGTCTCATAACCCAGACTTGGGACTCAAATCTTGGCCCAAGAAGCTCTGGTGTGGTTAGATAAGCAATACTGGCTTGAGAATCAAAGAACCAAGGCTCCATCCCTGCCTCTACTGCCCTGGAACTGTGAGTAATGCCAGGCAGGGGTTCTACTTCCATGTGTTCGTCTATAAGCTCAGAGAGTGAGACACCAGCCACCTGAAAAGCTTGCTAAAGACATTCCTGGATTTGGCCCTGGACATTCAGAGACAGCCTAGACCAGAGCCAAGGAGCTGGTATTTTGAGCAAGATTCCTCCAACTCCAGAACTTCCAGGGCACCAACCCTGTGTAATTCTCTCTTCTGCCTGGATCTCCCGAAGAACTTGGAGAGAAGGGAAAGATGCCTCGTCTGTCCCAGCAAAATGGCCTCACATGACACTTAGCAAAACCTTGGCCGCACAAGCTTCCTCCCCACTGACTCTTGGACCTGTGGAGAGATGCACATGCGTGCTTGGACGCACGCAGAGGGGCCCTCCTTGGCCAGGCACCATGGAGATTTGTAGAGAATCCCCTCATGTTGCCGTCTCATCTCGGGCTCCCCTGAGTGAGCAGAAACAGCATGGCTCTCCAAAGCCTCCCTGCATACTCTGAAGGGCTGCTTTATAAACATCAGGGTCATTCCTGTAATCACAGAGGCCTGGAGAGGGTCAGGGATGAAGCAGACAGTTTGAGAAAACAAATATATGCTCAAATTCAGCCCAGGTCCTCCAAGGCTCTGCAAGCCAAGTTGTCCTTGAAGAGCCAGAGAACCTGATACCAAGATAGCAAACAACACTATCAGCTTTCATTCCTTCCTGTGAGTCCTGAACATTTCTCCTCTGGCTCAACTTGGGCCATCCAGGAACCTGGCAAGGTGACCCAGTGGCTGAAGGCCCAAGTAAGGAATGTGCACACTGGAACAAACTTGGATCAGAGGCTATGGAGCAGGAAGTAAGTTCCTGACCTGAAAACTCTACTTGTACACAGAGTGTATGCACTAATTGAAGTTGTGTAGTATTAGAAACCTGACCTAAAAGTCCTTCTAGAGGTAAGCAGATACATATAAAGTCAATAGGGTAATACTATGAAGTAATATACAGCAGCCAGAAAGCCTAGCTCTTACCTGTGTGTGCCAACATAAATACATCTGTGTTATGTGTGTCTATGTGGGGGTGTATGTAGAGTGAACACACATGTGTTCAGGTGTATGCACGCCCCATGAGCACACATCCATGCCAGAAAAGAAGACCAGGTGTCCTCGATCGCTCTTCCACATTGACTCTTGGAGGTAGTGTCTTTGCTGTTCCTCACTCTGGCTGAGCAGCAAGTATCAGCGATTCTGCTGGCTCCACCATCCTCAGGAGCAGGCTCGCAGGCATGCATGACCACTCTTAGCTTGTGATATGGGCACGGGGGCTGGTGCCTAAAGTACCCTTACCATCTTCTCAGCCATCTTCTCAGTGCCCACAAATAGACAGTAGAAGCTGATACTTGGCATGAGAAATTAAACTCTATATTATTTACAATTTACTTTTAGACTTCAACAGTATTGGTCTTCCATCACATACATATGCATATATATGCATACATATGCAAATACATGCATCTTGGTCACCATATGTGTGCAAATCTATTTCCTTCCCAGCCCTTTAGGTAAGGCCTATTGGCTATCGTCAGTGGACCTGTGACTTTGACTCCCTGAAGGATGGAAGCTTCTTGAAGACATAACTTGGTAAATCTTAGCTTTCACTGTGCCTTAAGGTTATACTTTACCAAAGCAGGACAGAAAAGCAGACATCCCAGGGCCTTTTTGTATTTCTAGAATACTCTCTTCTTCCAGACTGAAGAAACAGATTCCTATCAAACTTCTGTGACACTGGTCACCATAAACCATATGGAACTTCACTAATTCAATTAAGATCTTCCCTGAGCTTTCTTCAAAAGGCTGAGAGCCACCTGGGTATTTGCATGAAGTGTACGTTCATCTCTTCTGACTTGTTTTCTTCTTGGATGGTATCCAACTTTTTAAAACACTTTTCTTGTGCTGTAGGGGGTATGACAACTGTAAGCAGAAGGCGCTTGCTTGCACACAGTAAGTACATAATCCATGCTTATATTAGAGCATCCCACCTCCTGTAGATTATCTTCTTACCCCCTCCCCATCGAGGCCACAAAGCAGGAAGAGTGGTTAGGAGGAGTAAAGAAAGTCAGCGAGCAAACGGAAGCATGAGGAAGGAAGGACATCCGCCTCTCCTGGGACACATATTTAAGCCACTGTCCCTGCCCTCGGTTCTGATGAGATGAGCCCACTGCCCAGCTCCTAGCTCCCACCTTTTCCCCATCCCCTTCCCGTTCTGCCGGCTTCTCTCAGTCCCCATGGCGCCGCTGGAAGATGCTCCACACTGACACACTGAACCCAGTAGGCAAAAAGAAACATAAAACTTGCAAAGATGTCCAAGATTGCCAGCTCCACTCTCAAACCAGCACAAGAAGCGTCCTGAATATCAATAAGTGTCTTTAAATAGGTCACCATGCTTTTCTCTTGCTTTAACTAAAAGTTCACTGATTGAGAATGACCTAACACTGCATCACATCCGTCACCTTCCTTAGCCATGCTTCCTGGGGGAAGGGGCACAAAACCAAGTGAGAGACAAACTGGCAGAGCTTCAAGCAAGAATCATTTCTGGGGTGTAAATGGGCCACAGTCGGCCATTGAGCTATCAGCACGCTCACATAGTAAAGGAATATTTTAATGGCCGTAACTATGCACTTAATACACTCAACCCTTAACCCCATGCTCTGGATTCACAGAAGGCTTTGCAAAGCAAAGGGCAGCGCTCCAGGCAGCCGCATTCCCATCAGGCCCAGTCAGAAAACTAAGCAGGCATTGCCTTCCTCCTGACCCCTGTGCTGAGATGAGGGAAAGAAGAAAGGAAGGGATTAGAATGTGTACAACATCATTTGATTATCTGAGTTTCTCTGCTAAGTGGTTTGTACACATAACTCTGTTTTCTCATCAATCACATGAGGTTGATAATTTCTTATCCTCTCTCACACTTGATAAAAAGCCATGACTTTGGAGGCCAACTGCACCAGGTCATTTGGCAACATAGCTCTTAGCCCCTCAGAATGGCTTCTGGTCACCAAGGAAAAGCCTAAAATAAGACACTTGAACCTGGGTACTTTGTTCCTGCTGCTCCCCTCACCACAGGATCTCCAGCTAGGAAAGGGGGTCCCAGTTATGGCCCATCCCATCCAACCACAAAAGCCTTTACAACACAAACCCATTTGAGTTCTTCCACCCTAAGGGCCACACTTCTTACCTCTGTTGCTATAGAAACCAGCCAGCATTATCAGCTACAGGGACTAGGTGAAGGAGACCAGGAAACTGCCATTCTCGGGTTTTTTTCTTGGTCTTAGTTACTTTGGAAAGCAAGTACACTATGCAGAGGCAACTTGGCACCTCCACCCAGAAGTAAGACAGTAGACCCAGAAGAAATCTCCTGGAGAGATGCATAAAGGAACATTTTTGAGAAGTTATGCCTTAATTACTCCCTCCCATGGAAAAGCAGCTTTTCCAAGAAGCAGTATATAATCCTCCAGTTTTGTGCGTGTGTAAGAATCCAGATGCAGGCTGGCCTTGGCACTTGACCATGGGTGCAGCCTTGTTTTCTTCATCTGACAAGTGGGGAGAATCAAACTGCGAGCTTTTAGATAAGAAGGCTTAGAACAAAGCAATTGTCATTGCTTCATCATTTGCACTTTGCTAATCCAGCCTAATTTGGGTCCCTCCAACAGGATTCTCCCTACCCATTTTCCCACTCCTCATCAAGATAAGCACCCTGAATGGGCTTCTCTTACTCCCCACGCCCAACCTAATCTAACAACCTGCCAAGGCCTTCAGGGGCTGTGGCTCCCCTTTCCTCCTCGACATCCTGGCTCAGCTCAGTTCCTTGAATGAACACAGGCTGACACACCTACACTCATCTGCTAATTAGAAACCTCCACAGGCTTCACTCCCAGCCAACTTCACCAGGGCTTGTGGGCCAACTCCTCTGCCTGGCACCTGGAAGCGTGCCAGCCCTGTCCCCTTCTCCCCAGTCTTCACTCCTGCCCTGCTTCCCAGAAGCCAGGAAAGGATGTGGGGCTGGCGGCCAGAAGGACTCCAAGGTTTCCAAGTGTCTATCCCCCTCCAAAAAAATAGGGAAGGGAAAAAATTCCTGAGTGCAGTGGACTGTATTTCTTTCAGGGCGAGCCAGTCTTCTGAGCAAGGTCTCCCTCTGAGTCCTGACTGACACCCAGGCTGAGCCAGCCCAGATCTTCCCTGGCTTTGTTAAGGAACAGAAGGGGAGGGGCGGCTAGGAGCCAAGGAGGAGGAGGGGCATGGGGGATGGTCCATTCTACACTACAGAAAAAAAAAAAATCTCCCATTTTCTTCTGCTCCATGGATTGGGGGTGGAGGGAGCATGAAGAGTGTTACTCCAGAATCTAAAAACCTACACATTTCCCTAAGCCCGCAACCTACCTGTAAAGATACTTTTCCTTCCTTCCCCCAGGTCTACTAGGGCATAAACCACAGGTTCCCCATGGTATGTGTGAGGCACTGTCTCCACTGTCTTGAGTTCCACACTAAGTATACACTCACTCCAGAGGTCTTCATCTACCTTCCCTGCTCCCATGGGGGGAGGGGGAGCACATGAATCTGATACCTGACAACAGTCATTGTGTACACACAGGGTTTCTGGTTGCCCTGGGTGGAATCTAACACTAGGGAGGTGCCCCAGTACTCAGAAAAAATCACCCCAACCCAGTATGCCCCTGGAGGTCCTTTCCTCTGCAAAATGAGAGGTTACCCCCCCCCCTCAGCAATGAGATCAGCTCTGGAGATGATGGAATAAGAAAACATCATTTTGGAAAGAACATCCAAATTCTTTGCCAGGATCACGTTCAGATTTCTGGCATCCTAGATGCAGAGAGGCCAAATCTGAAAGTCTCATTTTCCTGGAGCAGGAAATGGGAGATAGCAGGGGTCCACAATGGTTTTGAGCACTAGGAACCATTGAACACGAAGTGTGTTGGGAACAGTTGGTTTCAAACCTGACTCTATTGTCCTGAAGCCTGGGTCCTAGCCAGTTTATCCTGGGATCAAGGGATCCCCATTGCCATCGATCTCCCCAGATATCCCCCCTGATATGCCTCAGGTATTCCGCAGGGCTCCATGCGCTGACAGGCAACTGCTGGTTAGCTGGCCAGGTGAAGGCAGGAGTCTACCCTCTATCAACTGCTAGATGAGCAACAAAGCTAGCAAAGAATCCAAGGGGTCCTCTCTGTCCCTCTAGTTCCTAGTCTAGGCACTAAGTCAAGTGTGATTTAGACCCCTAGAATTCTGGTCAGTCTCTGACATTTGAACATGGGCCCTAAAGAACATCTATTGCCTAACTCATCCATAAAGAAATGCAAAACATTTACTTTCAGGTGGGTTCCTATTGCATTTAAAGTACAGTTGCATTACCTCTCCCACAAAAGGGCCTCCGTACAGCCCAGTGAGAGAGGGATACACCATTTATAGGTGGAGAGGCAGAAATCAAGTGAAACCTCACCCAAGCAGGCTTTTAGCTTTATATGCACTGTCTACTTCTGCTTTTATTTTGAGACATCTTATTCTGTAGCCTAAGCTGACTTGAACCTCACTATACACCCCAGGCTGGCCTCAAACTCATTGCCATCTTCCTGACTTAGCCTCTCAAATGCTGAGATTACAGGCATGAGCCACCACACCTGGCTACTTTGACACTCACCCACAGGTGTGACCCAGTAGTGTCGCTGGTACCATCAATTTCTGATTGATATATGTACAAGGAAACTTACACTCAGAGAGAACAAACCTCTTGCCCCTGGAACCATGCTAGGTATGTGGGATAAGCCCTATAGAAATGAGCAGGCTGCCTGACCTGTCCAGTCTGACCCCTGTTTTAATGACCATCTTAACGAAGTACTAGAGATGTCACTTGCTAAGATTAAGGTAGCTAACATGTAAATCTATGTGCCAGCCACTTCCATGGTCACAGCAGGTCTAATAAACGGTCCATGAAGAAGGTAAATTTCCTATCTCACCAAACCTAGTGTCTAAGGAAGGACCCTGCTCACCACACAGGGTTTTGGTTTTGTTTCCTGGAGTTTTGAGACAAGGCTCTTGACGTCTGGAACTCTGTAACCCAGGCAAGCCTCAACCTCTTGATTTCACCCTGTCTGCTTGTTGATTGCTGACAGTCCAGACATGTGCAATCATGCCTAGCTGCCATGTAAGCTTGAAGTCAGGTCTGCACTGGGACAAGGTCAGTTTGACAGCAAAGGTCAAGTGACTTTCCCCAGAAACTGCTGCCTACCAAAGACACCATGACTCCTTTTTCTTTCGTATTATTTTCTTTAACTTGGTGAGTGAGCACAGGCAGGCACATGCCACCGCATGCACATGTGAAGGTCAACCGACAGCCTCAGGTGACAGCCAGTCACCTCTCTTCTTGTTTGAGGCAGGGTCCATGGCAGTTCCTAGCTGAATA
This sequence comes from Zapus hudsonius, assembly GCA_004024765.1. Taxonomy (NCBI): domain Eukaryota; kingdom Metazoa; phylum Chordata; class Mammalia; order Rodentia; family Dipodidae; genus Zapus; species Zapus hudsonius. The sequence goes on from PVHP010003536.1 coordinate 54,162, forward strand.
CCCCAGGCTAGCTGACACATGAGCTGGGTGACTCTCCTGTCTCCTCCTTTCTTCACACTGTAGGCGTGCTGCAATCACCATGTCAGACTTTATGTGGGTTCTGCCCAGTCCCAGTTCTATCTTTTTTTCCTGCCCCCGCATGCTGGCCCCTGACATTTTGGAGTAACCCCAGTTTTAGGAGTTGAGACTCTCATGAGAATCCAAATAACCAGAAGCTGGCAACAATACACCATGGCTCATCTGTCACCCACACATGGCAGGTGTCCAGGAACAAAACTTCTGAACAATAGGCTCAAAAGCATTTTGCTAACAACCCCTGGCTTGGCATGGAGGCTGAGGGGTTCAGAGGTAGGTAGCTTAGTTCTTGTCCTCAGTCCCTCCTCAGAGTCATGTCTGCATCTCCAGGAAGGCTTGTTTCCTTTTTTTCAGGAAATGGTGGATAACTGGACACAAAACAGACAAGGAAGTCATTTCAGAATAGGACGAGGACAGAAGGGGAGATGCCCATCTTCTGATGGCTGAATTCCACCTCAAGAAAACGTTGGCCAGGGATAACAAGAAGTTGAGGGCCTGGAACATCCGCCAGTCAAATCCCTGGCTCCCCTGCAGAAGTCTCTGTAACCCTTCTTCTGTGCTTCATTTCTGCAGATTCACAAGAAGCTCCTTAGGAGGAAAGTGGCAGAGCGCTGACAACCAGTCAGGATTTGAACTTTATTCTGCACTCCTGTCTCCAGTCACCTTCTAGGTCTTCCTCTAACTGGAGTTGAGAAAGGGGCTGATAGTGTCCATGTCATTTTTTTTCATGTAGATATGTGCCATGAATGCATGTGTGTGGACACATTAAGTGTGTGCAAGTGCGTGTGAAGGTCAGAGGTCAATATCACATACCTTCCTCAATCACTTTCCACCTTTGAGACAGGATCTCTCACTAAACCAAAAGCTCACCAATTTGGCTAGACCCCGCTAACCAGATCTCCCCAGGGATTCCCTGTCTCTGCTTCCTCAGAGACGCTATTGGAGGTGTGCACCATCAGGCCCAGCATTTTATATGGGTGGATTACTGGGGATCCAAATTCAGGCAAGCACTCTACCAACTGAGCCATCTCCTTGGCTACTTCCCCAACCCTCAATCTTTTTGGAGCCCTGTCCATCTATTTAAGCTGTAGGCAAGAATTCCAGCTGAGCCACCAGGGGATGGGCACAGGAAGAGGTTTGAGGGGGGGAGGGTGGTCTATGGGAACTGAGAGGACAAGATGGGGGAGAGGAAGAGCTAAGGACAGGAGAAGTAAGCATGTGATAGGGCCAAGGACAAAGGGAAAGCGGATGTAGTACTCCCCCTTACCTTTAGCAGGTGGCCTTCCAGGTGGTGAACTGTACTCATCCGTCTTCATTCTCTCAACACCAGTGGCTTTCAGAACTTTTTATCAGCTCTGATAGCAACTAGTCCAACTTGCTTTAGCAGAGAACCATGCTGAGAACCAACTGGAAGCTCACCTAATCGCAGGGCTGCAGAACAGAGTGGCCTCCTACAGTGTATGATGCTAAGTGGATACACCCCTGCTTCCAGCAATCCACATTTCTTTTCTTATTTGTTAAGATTTTTATTTATTTACTTATGAGGAGAGAGGGAGAAAGAGAGTGAGGAAAGGAGAGAGTGTTTGTGTTGCCAGGCCCTTTGCCTCTGCAAATGAACTCCAGATGCATGTTCTACTTTGTGCCTCTGGCTTTATGTGGGTACTGGAATCAAATCCAGCTGGCAGGCTTTGCAAGCAAGTGCTGAGCCATCTCCCTCGCTCCAATCCATGACATTTCTATAGTGTTAATTTCACTGAGTCCCCTAACCCCGGGAAATCATTTGCCTGAACATTGTAAAACAGGGCTAAGTTAGACTAACTGTGAGAGCCATCTCAGCCTCCAAGAGCTCTCCTCTTTGCCTGCCAGGAGACCAAGAACCATTTCATACATAGACCCTCATGATCACAACGGATGGGTTCTTTCTCCCCAATTCTCCCACTTATTCTAACTCAGAGCATCCTTGGCCCTGGTTTTGTAAGGACTTTATAAGTTTACAACATCTTAATGTTATTACACAGGATTTTTTTTTCTCCCTGAGAATTCCATAAATCACTAAGGAATTTGGTCATTATTACCACACAAAGGAAACTATACAGGGAATATTTCAAAGGAAACTCTGAGCAGAGATACCTGATGCTGAGGCCTCTTCAAATGCCAGCTTTCCCTGGGCAATGCTGCCGAATGCCACTGTGTGTGCATGCCTCGCTGGTCCCCTCTGCAGCCCTGTCTCCAAATGCCTGGGTGAACAGAGCCACACCTTGCTTAGTTTCCTAACCAAGGAACTGCAACTGTCCCTAGAAACGCCTTAGAGTGGCAGCCTTCCCTGACCCCTTCTTAAGGGGTACAGCTTAGCCAAAGCTGGTTCAAAAAGTTCTGCCCAGAAGCCAGAGAGGAGGAAGAATGTAGTGGTGTTAACAATCAGTGACAGTGGGTCCCACTCACTCATTGCAGAGTCCATTTTACGACTTTGAACTCACTATGCAAATTTATGCAAGATGAGATGCAAAGCAGTGCTCTGAGCCAGAAGTCCCTTGCTTTCTCCCCTTTAATTCTGAAGCAGGAGTAAGCCACTGTAAATCAGACCTGGCCTCTTTCCCCTTCTCACCAGTAAGTGTAGATTCAGGGCCTCCCCACTCATCACCCACCCTCAGGCCAGCCTGTCTGTCGGCTCTGGGACTTTGAATGACTGCACATTTCTATAGCACCTTTAAATGTATGGAGGGCCAGAAGACCACTTGGACAGCCCCGCCTCATGGCATAATCCCAGGCATTGTATGAGACAGGGAGGGAGGAAAGGAGTGAAGGAAGCTGGGGAGATGCTGAGGAGCCAGCCTGCTCTGAATTCTGAAAGGACTCCTGCTGGCCCCCCAACTCCCTCATCCCACCCCTAATTTTTCTAGGTACTTCTGCCCATTCCACTGCCTTATACACCCACACACTTTTAAAGCATGAACTTTAGGCCTCAACACTTCGGTTTTTAATTCCAGGCGTCCCTACCCCACCCCCAGGCTGATTTCTGTTTCTATGAACCAACCAGGCCCAGCCCATCACCCTCTGGGATGCAAGCTCACCACAGCCACCTCTACCCACTGATGGACCCACCCCCACCCCCACCCCCAGCCTCCCCACCATCCCCAGGAAGCCAACGACACAGCCCCTGAGTCCTGGGAACAAAGACAAAAGAGCTAACAGCAAAGCCGGAACCACTGGTATGTTTAAAATTCTCTAGAGCAACCTGCTCAAAGAAGAATGCAGACTTCTTCAGAGCAAGGAGAGAGAGAGATGGCCATGGAGGGAGGGGAGCAGCAGCCCTCAATGGACCTTCTGGACCACATCCAGTACCCAGTCACCGGCAACTTGAACCCCAACATTTTCCATACAGAGACTTTAGCCCTTATCTCACCCCAAAAGCCTCTCCCACAGGCCCACAAGCTTCCATCCTTGCTGCTTCCCCTGTAATATTCCACCCACTGTCCTGCCAGCCCTCAACCCCTACTTCAGTTTAATGGTCCCTCTTCCAGACTGGAGCACCGGAGAAAAATGTGGAAGGCGTCCGGGCCTTGGGAGAAGGCTGAGGCAGCAGCTGGGGCGCTGGCAGAAGGGATTCCCATAATCAGGCAGAAAATCCAGAGAGACATTCTTCCCATGGACTCACCCTATTGTCCCCAGGCTCCCCTGACAACCCCACCCCCTCCCACCAAGACTGCAAGGAGAAGTGACCTGAGGAGCCTCCCACATCTGTCCATAACCTACTTCAGGGGCCTGAGTTACAGCGAAACCAAAATTAGTGGGAAAAAGTTCTAAAGTGGGGAGAGGAATGCACACCACCCTTTATTAAAAGGGTCAATATTCAAATGATTTGAGACCTCTGGAAAGATTCCCGCTCCTGAGGGAGATGTTTAGTTTGAGTTATGCTCAGAAACTGTGGGTGATGGGGTGCCAGAGGTGAAAACAGAGGAGCCCAGGGCATGGGGAGAAAATTTGCTGGTTCTTTTTCTTTTATTATTACTAAGAGAAGCAGGGGGCAAGGATTAATTCCAACCCAGCCAGAGAGCGAAGAAAGGAACCCGGACTCCCCTCAGAGAAAGCCCCACCTTGCTTTGCACTCAAGGTCAAAATCTAGCCAAGACCAGGGAAGAGTTCCACTGCCATCCCGAACTCCATTCTCAAGGAGATCGGGGAAGAAAAAACAATAGCAGACCAGAGGAAGAGAGGGGCTCACAAAGAAGAAGAATGTTTGCATCTCTCTCTCTCTCTCTCTCTCTCTCTCTCTCTCTCTCTCTCTCTCTCTCTCTCTCTCTCTCTCTCTCTCTCTCTCTCTCGTTTGAGAAACTTGGTCAGACTTTCCTTAGAAACATCAGCGAGCAGTGGGCACATTTCAGCACTTTCTCCAAGAGGAGAGAAAACAATTTCCAGTCTCCTCTAGACCACGAGGCAGGAGACTCTTGCAATAAAAAGAAAATGAGCTCCTTACAGCTCCGTTGTGTCCGTCAAATTAACTTTTTGGAAAGGATGAGGGTTCCTTCACAAAGAACCCCAGTTTTCCCATTCTGGGGATAGGAAGAGTTCCATGGATTTAGGAGGGGGAGGGGTGTAACACATGCTCACTTTAAGAGTCCTTACTTCCCGGCCCAGGCTCCTCCAGTCTCCCGACCTGAGACCCAGATGCTCAGCAGCACAGCCTGGCTTCCAAGCACGCACACACCCCAATCAGCATCACCACCGTTTTTATTCTTCCAACACTGTTGCGAGTCCCCTCCAATTTCCACGCGCAACTCACCCTAAGACCGTCTTTTCTTCTCCCCTCACGACCCCAGGAGAAGGAAGGGTTCCTTCCGCGCACTCCCTTCTCACCAGAGATCCGCGATGTCACCAGCATCCAGTGGCCTCGACCTCCCAGCAGCTGCGATCCCAGATCACCAACCGACTCAAGCTGTACCCCAAATAAACCTCAAGCTCCTACTGCCCCGGATCAGACCTGACCAACACTCTAATCCCCACCCAGAACAGCAGATAGAAATCAGGGTGCGCTCCACCTGGGGGAGACGATGGTGACTAGATGGTCTTTCCTCTCCCCATTCATCCCACCAAGTTACTGGCCAGCCTTGCGTTGGCTCTAACTCGAGTCACCCTGCCCAGGTCTGAATCTCGGGTTCCCGCTCTCCAAAACCCCCAGTGGATCTGGTCAAGGACTGGCTTCCATTTCTTCCGAAGCAGCCCGAGGTCCCCACCGCCGCCCTCCAAGTTGTTCCCAGCCCGCAGTCCCGGCTGCGTTACCTGCGACCTGCTGGGGGGTGGTGCCATAGTCGGCGTCGCGGCGCTTCTCGCAGGTCCCCGCGCCGGTGACCAGCGCCTTGAGGGGCAGCTCGGAGCCGGGGTGCGGGTAGCAGCGCAGCATCTGCGCGCAGCGCGGGGTGTACACGCCGCACGCCTCGCCCTCCAGCCGGGCGCACACGGAGCAGCAGCCGCAGCCCGGCTCGCGGACCAGCTCTGCGCAGGGTCCGTCCGGAGGCGGCCCGCAGGCGGCCAGGCGCTCGGGCGTGCAGGGCGGGCAGCGGAACAGCACCTCGGCGCGCACCCCGGGGCCGCAGCCGCCCGCGCCCAGCAGCAGCAGCAGCAGCAGCAGCGACGGCGGGAGCAGCGGCAGCGCGAAGCCACCGGGTCTCGGGAGCATGTCTGCGGCGGGCGGGCGGCGCGGAGAGCGAGCGCAGAGCGGGCGGGCAGGTGCGGACACCGGGGCCGCCTCCTCGCCTCCTTTTCTCTTCCCCCGGCCGCCCGCCGGCCCGCTCCTAAAAAGCCTGGCTCTCCCCGCCCCCTGCCTTCTCCCCTCCCCCTGGGGAGACCACTCCCTTCCCCGGCCCGCACCCCAGCCTGCCTGCGCGCGAGCACGTGCGTGCACACACGCCCACTCGCCCACCCCGCGCCGATGCCCTGCTCCCCCCTGCCCACGGCCCTCTCCTCTCTTCCAGCCAGGGCTCGCCAACTCCGGCAGAGTATGGATAACTTCCAGGCGTGGGTAGATCGGGCGTGGGAGTGGGGACGAGCCCGTGCTTTTGTCTCCTGTCTTTTAGTTCCCTTTGGAGAGACAGTTGTCGCGCCTCCCATGTGGCCATCACTGAGCCAACTGTTGGGAGACCCAGAGACGCGGTCTTAACTTTCAAGTAGATTTCAAGTGCTCTTACCAACTCTCTCAGTCCTCAGATCGTAGTCTCTGCTGACACGTGGCTTGGAACAGTAACCTTCAGTGAGTCTGAGTAACTTCAGACCTGTCTACACCAGGCTAGCCCCTCTTAGTGAGCACCTGCAGTTTCCCTAACGGGAACTCATGATTACAACGGATGAAAACCCACCTCATCTCCAAATCATTAGAGCCCTGGGCCATCTTTCTTTCACAGATCCTGACAAAGAAGATCCAAGACACTCTTGCAGAGGTCTTGCAAAGTTCAGACCAGACCCCCAGGTGTGAGAGAAAATCCTGGGGCTGGGCCGAGTAGCGAGCTCTCTGTTAATACATATGACATTGTTCTGTTTGATTTACTGAGTGAGTCATCTAACTAAGCACCCCCCATCATTCTAGCCTGGACCATCTTAATTTTTCACCCAGCTCCCTGGGTTGTGAACTCAACAAAGATCCTTGTCAGAGAGATGTGCTCAGTGAGGTACTTCTCTCCCCCCCCCCCCGCCCCACTTCTCCACTCCATCCTTAACATCAGCACTCAGAACCTATTTGATTCAGTTTAGTGGCAACTTCATGATGTTTCCACCTGATGTTTCATTGTCTCCAAAGAAGGAAGTTCACCAGAAACAAGGAAGGGAGTTTGGTAAGATAAGTAACTAACTGGCTGTCAATGGCTTTGAGGATGGAGTGACAGTGGGATTTGGAATCAAAGCTTGGAAATCCTTGAGGTGGAGGGAGAATGGAGGCTTCTCAAGGCCACCCCAAGCATAAGGGCAAGCCTAACAAAGGAGACAGAAATGGCAGAGTGAGGTTGAAACCTAGAAAGTCAATTCACTTTGGCCAGAGAGCAGCACTTCTGGGGAAATGGGGATCTGGCAGAAGATCTGGCTGATTGTGTGGGGATAATGTTTAATTTGAGGGTCAGCAGGGACATGGTGTCCAGGGCTGAACAGAGAAGTGAAATCTACAGGCTGGCTGTCTGGCAAAGAGAAGAGCTATGTAGAGTGTGGGCCAACGGAAGAGGCTTGGGCATCCCACCTCTTGTGCCCACCTGGGAACTTTTCTGTTGGTCTCACCAACTGAGTTCTTCAGAGTCAAGAAAGTATCTGGCACTATGCTTCCTGGTAGAAAGCTAATGTAAACTGCAAGTGTGAGCCACATTAGTACTTAAATGTCCTGGTTGCCACATGAAAATATAATAAAAAGAGGGCTGGAGAGGTGACTTAACGGTTAAGGCGTTTGCCTTTCCAACAGAAGGACCACAGTTTGATTCCCCAGTGCCCACAAAAAGCTAGATGCACAAGGTGGCAAATGCATTTGGAATTCATTTTGCAGTGGCTGGAGGCCCTGGCACACACCCATTCTCTCCCTGCCTCTTTCTCTCTCTAATAAAAATATATAATAAAAATAAATAGGTGACATCCATTTAATAATATACTCAAACAATATATCCCAAATATTATCATCTAATCAGCATCAATATTAAAAATTGTTAAGGAGAGATTTGATATTATAATCTGGCCTTAAACTCACAAAACTCAGCCTCCAGAGTGATGGAATCACAGGCATGAACCACCATGCCCTGTTGGAACCCCTCTTTCTAATGAGTCTGAAGACCACACACTCATTCTTTTCTTCTAGTTCCCATGTTAATAGCAAATCTCACACTCTACAATGCCAAATACACACACACACACACACACACACACAAACACACACACACTCACACACCAGCAACCTCATCTCTTATCAGTCCTTTCCTAACCTTTGTTTCAGAATCCCCTACAGGACTGCTGCTACAAAAGCTTGAGTTACATCACATCTCTGAAATAAAAGGAAAATTATGATGAAAGCAACATTAACAGAACCTTTTAAAATCGAGTCAATGGCCATTGTAGAAGCAGGACACAGGGTGCAGTGGGTCATGCCTATAATCCCAGCAACTGGGAATCTGAGGTAGGGGCATCCGGAGTTCAAGATCAGTGGGTGGGGGAAGCAATGCACATCTCAGGCTGCCTTTTGGGAATGTGAACTTTGTCTCTACCTTTAAAAAAAAAACTTTGTTTCTAAATTTATTTTATTGTATTTGCAAGGAGAGAGAGAGAGAGAGAGAATGGGTGTGTTGGAGCCTCTAGCCACTGCAAACAAACTCCTGATGCATGTGCCACTTTGTGCAGCTGGCTTTATGTGGGTACTGGGGAATCAAACCCAGGTTGTTAGACTTTGCAGGCAAGCGCCTTGATCACTGAGCCATCTCCACCCTTTGACTGCTGGCAGGTGGGAAGAGAATAATTACATGTGTGCTGAGACTTAAAATGCATTTCAAGAGGATTCATGTGTGATGGCTATTTTTACATTCTTTATCCCATATGGTCACAGTCATGGTCATGGATTTGTCACAGTTACAGATGCTGACAGACCTCTTATGATTCAATAAACTAGATAAGCATATATGTTCCCTTACCTTCCTCTGAAAACTGATTCCAAGTTCTCTGAAATGGAATTGCAATTCCAAGTCCTCACCTATATATGCTTGTGCATTTCAGTTGAGCTACACTTGAATCAACTGAGGCCTAGAGAAGTAGAGAGACTTGACCAAGGCCTCAGACCTAGTTACCGGCTAGCCTGGGACTTGACAGACTTGCTCAAGGCCCAGGGCCTAGAATGGTAACTGGCAGACAGTCAATGGTCATACTGGTTGAGTGACTCTGCTCCTAGTTTCCTGCTTTGTCCAGCTCCTGGAATATCCCTTACCTTAAATTTCTCAGAGGACCTCTATAAAGGCATCTTCGGTTTGAGAGCCTGTCTGTGCTGGGCAGTGTGGACTAGTTAAGAAATGGAGACAAGCTGAGACCGGCTTTTTCCCTTCTGCCTAATCCCTGCTTTTTCCATCGGAACAATATTGCACAAACCCCACCCTTTCGTGGTTTACCGTGACTAAGTACCGCCTGTATGATTACTTACATAGTTTTTATTGTAAGTTAATTCACTCTATTTTTTTAACTTGAGGCTATGTTAAAAGGAAACTCTATATCATTGCCATAAATGGAAACCCAGTAAAGATGGCCATATACAGATGGTAACCATAAAAATAAACACAATGAAAACAAAAGGATGTTACTGGATTTGAGCTGTATGCTATTGCTTGCAGAAGCCTCTGGTCCTGGAACACGCTCCTCTCGATGGGCCATTGGCAGAGACATGCCAGAGGCCAGCCAGGCCCACGCTGAGATCTTCTTTTCAGTAAGTCATCAGGAGGACAGGATTTTAAAGAACATTTTATTGGAAAATAATGCGCATAGAAAAAGTATACAAAAGCTAAAGTTGCTAAATATTCACAAAATGATCCTAACACTTGATAAACATCCAGACCAAGAAAGAAGGGTGCGAGCTAGAGCTGGCTCAGTGGTTAAGGTGCTTGCCTGTAAAGCAGAAGGACCTGAGTTCAATTCCCCAGTACACACACAGTACCCACGTAATGGCTGATGCACAAGGTGGCACATGTGTATGGAGTTCGTTTGCAATGACTGGAGGCCCTGGCACACTCATTCTTTCTGTCTCTTGCTCTCTCAAATATATATAAAGAAGGGTGTGTGGACATTCAGCTGAAGTCCCCTCCATGCACCTTCCAGGTATTGTGTCCACCTGGTGAACTTGATCTGTACTGGGATGAACCTGGATGAATTTTGCCTGGTTTGTATTTTACATAAATGGAAACATACAGCATGCAGCCGTTTGGTCTCTAGCTTTTTTTTCTTTTTCTTCTCAGTGTTATGAATGTGACATTAACCCCTGTTCTTGTATGTCGTTGTAGGCCATTGCTTCTCACTAGTGGGTAGTGTTTCATTGTATGACTACACCACAGTTTACTTATTCATTCTATTGTTGATGGGCATGAGAGTAGTTTCCAGTTTTTAATTTTTTTATTATAGTGATCCAGCTACAGGAATTTTTGAGAACAAGTCATTTGTTAAGCATGTGTGCATATTTCTGGTGGTCTTATGGTCTGAATGTCCCCTGTAGGCTCATGTGTTTGAACACTTGTTCCCCCCACTTGGTTCCCAGTAGGGGTGATGCTGTTTTGGAAGGTTGTGGAGCCTTTAAGAGGTAGAATCTAGCTGTAGGAAGTGGGTTACTGGAGGCAGGTCGGGAGGCCTTAACACTGGGCCTCACTTCCTGTCAACTCGCTGCTTCCTGACTACTAGGGGCAGATGAAGCTCCCATCAGCGTGCCTTTCCACCATGACAGACTATCCTCTCAAACTCTGGGCCAAAATATACCGTTTTTCCTCTAAGTTGCTTCTTGTTAGGTATTTGGTCATAGCCAATAAGAAAAGTAACTAATTTGGGTCTATGCCCACCTGGATGTGGAATTTCTGGGTTATAAAGGTTGCATATGTTCAACTTTAATACATATAGCCAAAGAGTTTTGCCAAGTAAATGTATGGATTTGTACTCTTGTCATCAGTACATGAAGGTTTCTATCCTTGCCACCAATTGGCATCTTCAGTCTTTTCTCTACCTGACTGTTTTGGTGACTATGTCATTGTATCACATTTTGGTATTTTTCTGATGATTAACGATATTGAACATCTTCTTATGAAAGGATTAGAATATGCAGGCAAGTTCCTTAACCACTGAACCATCTTTCATAATGAATATCTGAGGAACATCACCATGGAGAAGCTTAGGAAGGAAAACTGCTAAGGCCAGGGCTGCTGTTTGGTGGTGAATTTTAAGCCACTTGATCTGATGACCATCCTCATCTGTGTCAGAAAATCTCAATCTGAGACTGAGGTGGCTCAGTGGTTCAAGGAGCTGACTCATAACGCTTACTGGCTGAGTTCCATTCCCCATCACTTGCATAAAGTCAGAAGCAAAGTGATGCATGCATCTGTCGTCCCATTGTTCACCACCACCTTCGTGTAAATTTGTCAGATAGAAAATGTGTCTACAGTCACTTCTTGCTTTCTATGGGCTTCCTCAAAGCTGAATTCTTAAAACAGCCACTTATATTGTATCTTGTGAATCTCGTGACCCATGGTCAGAGTGGGTGCTGTGTAGGACTAGAGTCATATCAAGACCCACAGAGCCATCCTGGAAGAGGACTGCCCCTGTCCTGGCTGGCCACTGATGCTAACTTTCTGCTTGGAGGCTGAGTGAGGTGGTCAACAGTAGTCCCTGTATATGGCTGCCCATGGGGCTGGGGCTGCTGGGAGCATAGTGGCTGGGTTGTGAGAGGGAAGTATGTCACAAGCGAGTGCTCCAAGAGACCAGATGGAAGTTTCCAGGCATCTTGGCATCCAGTAGTCACGTGGCATCACTTCCTCCACATGCTACTGTTCAAACAGTCACAAGAGTGGCCAGTGTGGAGGGAGGTGGAAAAGTAGCATTGGTACAGCAGACATTGTGGAGGCCATCTTTGAAAACCATAAATGGTGTACCTTCCACACCCTCCTTGCAGAATGCACGCCAGGTCTTGTCCTGAGGAGTCACTCAGTTGGCCCTCTGCTTCTCAAATTGTTAGCCCTACCCTGAGGAACAAGGAGCCATCACTGCTCCCTGGGATGTGCTTTGTGACTCAGATCTCTGCTGGGCCACCACTCCCTCCCAGCTCACAGTCTGCAGAGTCCTGCAGAGCTCCATGCCTGGGCTAGACTGCTGCTTATGAGGCAAATTAGCTCTCTTATTCCCTTTTAGAAGATTGGGTCACAGGGTTGTGGAAATTTTCAATGGGTTTGTGACCATAGGGCCCATTGCATTGAAGGAGAAAGGTGTTGAACAAAGCGTCCCTTTGCCAGAATTCTCTAGATGAAGAAGAGTTTGCAAACTTTCTGTTAAAAGCTCTGTGGTATTTAAAGCTTTGCAGACTTCGTGGGGTCTCGGTTACAGCTCCTCAACTCTGCCATTATACTGCAAAGGCAGCCAAGGACAATATACAAACAAATGAACGTGGCTGTGTTCCAATACAACTTTATTTACAAGAACAGACAAAGACCAGAATTGTCCTAGACTATATAGTACGCCGACCCAGGCTCTGGGGTCTCCTCGGCTTTTAGAAAGCAGACTCTCAAAGGCTCCCACATCTAGGAGACAACGGAGAGTCTGAGGTAGTATCACTTCCCAACCTGCACCCAATCTACCATGAGAGGACCTCACCTTAACCCCAAGGGAGCAATCGGATGCCCACTCCATCACCAGGATCCCGTGAATCCCGCAGTCACAAAAGGAGACACTTAACCCGACCTGGCACCTGGCCAGGCGCTGGCAGACCTTGTCGGTACATCTGCGATAGGACGAGGGACAAGAAAGGGAGCTCTCAGACTTCTGGGAGGAGGACAGTCAGACAAGCGGCAGGAAGAGGCAGAGCGGATGTCCTGAGCCTGAGAACCAGCTTCCCTGACAGGTCTCCGGCAGGACCCAGCATCTGAACTTGAGGAGGCCTGCTGCCTTTCTTCGGAGGAACAAGGGCACATCTGTTTGGGGATACACTATCTGGAATCACTAAATAAACTTCTCAGGCCCTACAAACAAAAGCCCATCTCTTTCCAATGGAGGAGCTCCTGTAACAGCAGAATTCTCAATCGGAAGTGGATCTGCTGTGCCCACCTCCCCCCACCCGGGGGCATTCCCTGCTCCCCCACTCCCTGGCCCCCGACCTTGGGAGCTGGTCTCCACTTCAGCAGACCCTTGGATTCAGTCTTATTTGCTCTCAGCATTGTGCTTGGATCTTTCTCTGTCCCTGTCTTCCCAGAGGGGGGTCTTTCTGTCCTCTCTCTCCTTCCTGCTCCCTCAATGAGCCTCAGCCATACAATACTGTCTGAGCAAACTTGTTCAGGCCCCTACAATTATCTCATCTCCCTGTTACTCCCACTCCCACCCTCATGAGCCCACTAGAAGGAGGTGAATCTAAACAAATAAAAAAGGATGGGAAGCAGCCCAGTGGGCGTTTCAAAGGCCCTGGTAATGGGAAATCGAAAACTCAACACTCCCCAGGGCAAAGTATCTGCCATCCTGAGAGACAGGCTTGAGATTGGGGGAAGAGGAGACATCTGGATGAACAGCAGGACACACAGATGCTGTGCCTCCATTGCAGAATGCATCTGTCCTGGGATTGGTTTTCAGCTGTAGGAAGGGCTAGAGGTGTGCACACACACACACCACACACGTGTGTGCCTGGTATGTGTGTGTGTGTGGTGTGTGTCTGTGTGTGATTATCTATGAAGCCAAACCCAGAAGAACTGTAGAGAACTTGCCAACCGAAACAGTGGGCTAGGAGGGCTTCTTGGAGGTGGTGTTAGAAACTCACTGTTGTCCTTGGTTGGGAAGGTAGTTCTAGTGTTCCTTCTGTCTCTTCCACACAATTCCACATTCCCCTTGGTTTTCAGCCATGGACAACAAGTGCCCTTGGAAACTGCTTTTCTGAAGACTGCCCGTGGTGGGTGGCTGACGAGGCATCCAGGTCAGTCTTCCCTTGGAGGCCTCTCTGATGCCACTTCCATAGAAGCTTCTCTTCCTCCCTTGGGAAAGTCCTCTTCTCTCTGCATCTGCACACAGGGCAGCTACGGCTCTTACTCTGTGTGCTTTGGGTTATTTTGAGACAGGGTCTTCCTGTCTTGCCCAAGCTGGCTTTGAACTCACAGCAATCTTCCTCCCTCTGCCTCATGAGTACTGAGATTACAAGTGCACACCACCATGCACAGCTTACTTCATTGATCTTTGGGATGCTTCTTCTCTATGGGTTCTCTCTCTCTCTCTCTCTCTCTCTCTCTCTCTCTCTCTCTCTCTCTTTCTCTTCATTTTCTGACTCCTTTGTACCATCATTGCTATCTTCTTTAAAAATGTGATTTTGGGGGCTGGAGAGGTGGCTCAGCTGTTAAGGCACTTGCCTGCAAAGCCTAACAACTTGGGTTTGATTCTCCATGTAAAGTCATGTACCCAGGTGAAGCCAGATGCAAAAGTGGCACATGGATCTGGAGTTCCTTTGCAGCGACTGGGGGCCTGGAGTGCCCATTCTCATTCTCCCTCCCCTTGCAAATAAATAAATAAATAATATATATTTTTAATGTGATTTTTTTTTACCTTCACACCTCCCAGCTTTTCTCCCCATTCCTCACCCTTAATGGAAGACAAGACCCTCTGTGGTTCAGCCCCTGCTTCAGGAAAGGAGAGGCAGGCTTAACTCTGCCACATTGTAGTGATAATTGTCTCAGGGTTGGGCAGAAGCAAGTTTTAAGAGCCACAAGGACTTAGACACACACACACACACACACACACACACACACACACACACACACTGCCACCACCGCCACAGGGCTGGGGTGCAGTATTTGGCATCTTGTCAATTCTTTCAAATTATCTCCTGCCCAGGAGCCAGAATGGAGAATCAATAATTATTTCCATCCATACTTTTACAAAATAATAACTCAGAGGCTCAGCCAAGTCAATGACCTCAGTCCCTGCTCTTTGTCCAGAATACTGTCCTCTGGACTTTCAGCATGCGTTGGGTATTTGAGTTGTAATATACAGGAACTCGTAGCATGAAGCAACCGGTCTGAGCTGAGAGCACAACACATTTCATAGACAACTGTGTGAAGCTGCCAGCCCTGATCTCTCAGGTAACCCACAACGTGACATTTTTTGCAAGTCACCAAACTACTGGAAGCCTGTTTCCAAATCTGTACAATGGGGTAAGAACACCTGTCTCACAGGGCTTTGGGGGGGGGGGCGAATGGGATCACTTGTGAGCAGTTCTGGTCTCAAAGGGAGGTCATCTCAATGTGTGCCACACCCAACAGGCCTTTACTATGGAGCATTGGCCTCTTGGAACAATCCTGCGACTTTGATTTGAAAACTATGGTCCAAAATACAGGTGTATGGAATTCTTTGGGAGCACTTAATGGCACCCTAAACCCCTTCTAACTAACAAGTTTGAGGGGACCCATCAAGCCAGAATAGCACCCTTGGGTGGAGACCTTCACCTTCCAGATGTGCAGTCATCACTGCCCACCCACCCAGCTCAGTCTGGCTGCCTGAAGCAGGGCTTTGTCTCTGGGGAAAATATTTTTTTTCTTGCCATTTGTTTGATCCTCCAGAGTCAATATTTGCAGAGATAAGCGCAGTGTGGTGTAGTCACTCACTGGGGGTTGTTTATGACTCTGCCCAGTCACTGGGTTCTTGTCCCTCGGGGCCACAGTGCGAGATGAGTGGGTGCATGTCTACAGGAGGGCCTGGACTCACCAAAGCTATACCTGGGAAGGCTGTGGCTAAGGGGCTGGAGAGAGCCCACTCAGTCTCCTGAAGCTTTGCTCTCGGTGCCACTGCAGATTCCAGGCAGGAAGTTAGCTGGCAGCCTAGACTCGACCCACCCGCACACCTTTCTAGTAACACAAACCCCAGGTCTCTATTAGATGGCAGAGTGAGGTCTTCCAAACAAAAACAAATCAGGTTTCCTGTTCCCACCCAGTTGGGAGAGCTTGTTGAAAGTGATTTGTGGGTCCAGGGAGATGGCTCAGGGGCTGAAGTACTTTCCCAGCAACTCTGAGTAACTGAGTTCAGAACCTTGGTCGCTGTGTACAAACCAAAGAAGCTGTGGCGGGCTTCTCTAATCCCAGTGCACCTCTGGTGAGAAGGAAGATAGAGACAGGAGAATTTTCCAGAAGCTCCTAATGGGAACAGTGAATGAGAGACCTGGCTTCAAACAACTCAAAAGTTGTCCTCTGGCTTCCACACGCATGCCATGGCATGAGCACATGCGTGCTCTCGCACACACGCACCACATACAGCTTAAAAATATTTTATTTATTCATTTGAAAGCAGAAAGAGGAGGGAAGAAGAGAGGAGGGAGAGAATAGGGGCGTGCCAGGGCCTCCAGCCACTGCAAACAAATTCCAGATGTATATGCAACTTTGTGCATCTGGCTTTACAAGGGTACTGGGGAATCGAATTCCAGTCATTAGGCTTCGCAGGCAAACACCTTAACCACTGAGCCATCTCTCCAGCCCACCAAATGCATTTGTAAAAAGTGATTTGACTTCAAATGAATGTGCAACATTTTCCTTTGAAGTGGCCTCTAGGGGAAGATAACCATGGGTGCTGTGTGGGCAGCCATTCTCCCCTCTAGTAGAACCCGAAGGCCAGCCAGAGGGACAAGTGACTGGAAGAGCTGCTGCACACGCTGAGCTGTGAGGGACAGAGAAGATGGGTACGGCTTCACATAACCCCAAAGCAAAGCATGAAGATGTACAGCCCCAACTTGCAACCCAGCCGCTTCCTACGTGGGTGGCTCTAGTGCACTCTGAGGTGCTGGTCAGCTTTTTAGCTCTCCGACAAATAAATACCTGAGATAACTAACTTAGAAAGAGCAAAGGCTTATTGTGGTTCTCAGTTTTGGAGGGTCCATCCCATGGTTGGTCGGTCCTGCTGCTCTGGGCGGGTGGTGAGGCATCCATTAGGTCAGAGCAGGTGGAAGATGGAAACAACTCACCAATGATCACAAAGCAAAGGAGACAGAAGGCACTGGGGTCTTTCACTCCCGATGACGTATGGGTCTCTCAGCAGGCCCACCTTATCCCCTGCCCACAGTGCTGTGGCTTGCACCCAGGGCCTCAGGCTGGCCAGTTAAAGCACATTACTGTTAGCTACACTGTTTCAGCCACTTCTCAATAATGCTATCCTAGGGACTAAGCCTTTACACACAGTTTTTGTCTTTTCTTTCTTTCTGTTGATTGATTGATTGATTTTTTTGCTGTGTTGTGTACTATGTCTGATGCTTGTGTGTGCACATGTATGGGCAGATAGACACACATGTGCATGCATGTGGGAGCCAGATAGAACACTGGGTGTTCTCCTTTATTGCTTTGTTTGTTTGTTTTTAAGGTGGGGTCTCGATCTAGCCCAGGCTGACCTGGAATTCACTATGTAGTCTCAGGGTGGCCTTGAACTCATGGTGATCCTTCACCTTGGCCTCCCTCCTGAGTGCTGGGACTAAACGCCCGGCTTTTTATTGCTCTTTTATATTGTTTCCTTGAAATAGAGTTTAGTCAGACTGGCTGACCAGTGAGTCCCAGCCTGTGGAGGACATTTCACATTTAAGCCATCACCCTTTCCTTAGCCAAACAAGGACCTGAGATGGACATAAACTTGCCCTGAAGTATTTGGGATTTTTTTTGAGGCATGGCTGCACTTGCTATGTGCCAAACCGAATATGGACAGTTTGGGAGAGCTTGGTGACCCAGAGTGCTCTCCTGCCCATGCAGCACTGAGAGGTGGAGGGAGTGCAGGAGGGTGGGCACACACCTCACAGGGATTCCTTTCACTGTCTACTGACTCGGAAAGCAAGACCCAGCCCGTCTACTCTCTACATGGAGCCAGAGAAGGAAGACTCTTTCCCAAACACAAGTCTGGTCACCTTGCATCTCTTCTCCAACCTTGAGTCCGTGTTTGTTATACAAGCCAGGCACTACAGACAGCTTATTACCCATTTTGTTAAGGTGTAGATTAATCTCAGTAGGTAGAGGACCCAGACCGAGGAAGGCAAGAAAGCCCTGGGAGCATTTCTGTAGAGTCTCCCTACCTTAGGAATGCTGTGGGAATGCTACTGTGAACCGAGCTGGGACCAGGCTGAGGAGTGCCCATGGGAGAGGAGGGCATGCCAAGACGTTTAATAAAGAGGAGAGTCACCTGATCATATGGAGGGCATATTGAGAGTCAAAGCTGAGACCAGGATATGTCAATGCTAATTAGCAGAAAAGTAACAAATTAGATAAGTGGAGAGCCAGGAAGATCTTCCTGGATAGAGTTTGTCCCTTTTATTGACCTTTATTGGAGTTGTCACATGTGTCACGGAATTAAATGCAGCCAATTTGCATTAAGTGCAGCCAACATTTCAGGGCTAATGATGCCCTGTTGCCTATGATAATGAAGCAAAAGTGGTCTTCTGGGTCAGCCATGGTGGTCCCAGCCAGATCTGGCCCATCTTGTTCAAGTGGTCATGTGAAGTCCTGCTGTAAATCAGCTCTGCTGTCACATCAGCCTCCAGACATGGTGTCATCAGCCTCTTCCCCCCCCCCATGACTATCTAGACCTAGCCAGCCTACTTCGGTTTTCCTTTTCTAATTCTTTTTAATTCTAGGAATCAAAACCCTGGAAAAACCCACAGACAGGACTTCCTGATGTTGGCTCAACTGGACTATGCCATTTTCATTAGTTGATGCCAATGAATTAGTTTTTCCCAGAAAAACTAACTCATTTGAAAGTTCAGCCTGATTCCTTGGCATCTGGCACAAGGACTCCTTTCTGGTTGGAAGTGGTCTGCTGGAGCCTAGTATAGAAGCTCAGTCCAAAACAATGGCCTCCACCACCTCTGTCCCACAGTACACAGAGCACAAGGTGGAGGACTTTATGATCAGTCACCACTATACCAGCAAACAGGTATATGAAGAAAACAATGTCCTCAACAATCCCTCAGAATGAAGAAAGGACCCGCCAAGAGGGCAGTGAACATTGACCTCTCAGGTGTAATCAACTTAAATCATGAAGCATCTGTGATTAATAGTAACTTCCTGCATGCCCCTCACAATGCCCAGGCCAATCACCAGTGCTTGTTACCAGAGGGGTTCTGGTATGTGGTGGTTCGAATCACATGCACCCATTAACTCTTGTTTTGAATGCTTGGTCCCCAGCTGATAGCAACTTGGCAGGTGGATGCTAGCGGGAGCAGGTGTGTTTCTGGGGGAGGACCTTGAGGTTTATAGGCTCCCCGCTTGCCAGCATTAGTTCCGCTCACTCTCCTGCTGTTTTTCACCTGCTGTGGCAGAGGTTACGTCCAGCTTCTTCTGCTCATGCCATGCTTTCCCTTGTCATCATAGCGCTTCCCCTCAAGCCTTCAAACCAAAGCAAATCCTTCCCTCCCATCAGCTGCTTTTGGTCAGGTGTTTGTCCCAGCGATAAGAAGGTAACTGCCACATGGAAGTGGAGTGTCCTGTGACACGATGTCCAGGTTCTTTGTGTCACAATGAATTGGACAACGTAACAGCAATAGTAGTGAAAGTATGAATTTATTGGGGTTTTTTGTTTTTCTTTTTTTCTTTTTTTTTGGTTTTTTGAGGTAGGGTCTCGCTCTAGCCCAGGCTGACCTGGAATTCACTATGTAGTCTCAGGGTGGCCTTGAACTCATGGTGATCCTCCTACTTCTGCCTCCCGAGTGCTGGGATTAAAGGCATGTGCCACCACGTCCGGCAGTATGAATTTATTGAAAGTGAGAAGGAAAACATCATTATACATTCCACAGGGTAGGAATGGGTTCAAGCAAACATGGGGCTCAGGAGCCCCAAGTTTTTTCTTGAGGTTCCTTTTATGAGCTTTGACAGAAGGAGGAACTGGTCAAGAGGGATGGAAGTGTGGTGAATCCTTACCCTGCTTGGCAAACGAGCTATTATAGAACTTTGAACAATCTGCGCATGTGCAGGCTGTGTATTCCATAATTTTAAGTGTATGACGTCCATCATGCATACATGTAAGAAGGTAGGGGTTTTTTCCTGTCTTGTCACTCCACTGCTCTGGTACCCAACACCAGGCTAAACCGTCCTTTCCTCTCTCTTCTTCCAGGATGTGCTTGAACACAAATTACTCACAAGAGGGAAGGTGCTGAGTGTCACTCTTCCAGGAAAGGGGTATCCAAGGAAGTGTCCCAGGTCCCTATGCATGCTGGTCTCATTTATGTCAACATGAACCAGGAGCCATAGTTACACCTATTTTAAAGAGGAGATACTGAACTACAGAGAAGTTAACTTGCCTCAGGAGATTTCTCTGTTCAAATTTAGCTCGTTTCTGTATGTTAAAACACTGCTTTTCAAATGACCTCTGGCGGAGGGCCAGCTTGCCCCTAACTCATCACAGGCTAAGACTTGTGTAAAATACAGTCATCAAAGGAATTACTGGAACATCAGAAACTGGAAGGTGCAGTGATGGCAACTTGACCTAAAAGTTTCTGAATGCTTACCTTTCGGTGCCCTAACAGGCGGGCCATACTCTCAGGCAGTGCTGTGCTAACCCCCTAGCTCAGGCTCTGAATACAGTGCACCCAAGGGCTCCCTGGTGTGGAATCCAGCAGCTGAACTGCTAACCTCGCCTCTCATCCAGTCTTAAGGTTTCATGAGAGCCTCTTGCACTGTGCTTCTGGTTTGGGAGATTTAGGGAGAGATTTTCACCCAGAGTTATACCAGACCAAGCAGGTTAGCTTGCTGCTGAAGCCACCCCTCCCTAGCCCACCCCACAAATACAATTCAGCCTCCTCATACCACAGCCCAGCTCGGCAGGAACGTTTATAGGGCCAGCTGTTTTGGTTCATGCATTCATTAATAAAAGTAGTGAATGCAGCTAGAGCTGCCCTTTGTCTTGTCTGAAAGGGGGCAGGGAGAGGGCAGGAGAGCCTCAGCTCAGACTTAGGAGAGACGTGTCAGACGTGCCACAGGAAGAGCTGTACAAGAGGAGGAGCTGTGAGGAGGGAAGGCAGGTGGGTCAATGGGAGGGGAGAGGAGAAGGGAGGGGGCCACATGATCCAGGCAAGCAAAGGGACATGTGGAACCAATCAAGGGGCAAGGCTGGGGGCTGCACCTGACAATAAAAGACACCTGGCCTGCTTTCTGGAGCAGGGAGGATTAAGGACTGATGACAGATCAGGGTCTCTGCAGGCAGGAGAGAGAGAGGGGGAGAGAGAGAGAGAGAAAGAGAGAGGGAGAGGGAGAGAACACGCGAACACACCCGGGGTTTGCTATCTAGCCTCTTCGTGATTGATGAGTGGATGTTTCTCATTGTCTGTGTCAGTCAGAGAAGTCAGTGCCGGCCTTCTAAGGGTCTTTTTGATGGGAGGGGAGGGGATGTTGGGGATCCATCCCAGGGTCTCAACCAGAGAGCACACCTTAGCCCTGGATCTCTTCCTCAGAGATACTGCTAAAGCTTCCTTGGCTGTGTGGCCCACAAGAAGCGGTCTTCATAACCAGCCCTAGAAAACCAGGTCTCTCCAATGTGCCTGCAGCCTAAAGCACGGGAGGGGAACTAACTAGGAAGCTGAGCTTAATAACAAATAGTTTCTAGTATTAAAGAATTAGTACATGGCACCCTGCATGACTAGCCTAGGCGAGGGCCAGCACCAAAAAGAAAAATTCCTTAAAGCGTGTGGAATGTGCTATATGCCACAGAATTCTATGCCTTAAAATAGTTAAGATGGTAAAAAACTGATAAGTTTATGCCATCTTACCATAATCAAAAGTTAACATGAATAACATATTTAGCTTATCTTCAGTTCGATTTAACTCATGTCCTACATTTGAGTTATTAAATCTGGCTAGCCTCCATCCAGCGGCTGCTGGAGGGAAGTGGGGCCACAGAGGAGACACATCTGCAGCCCCAGAAGGCAGGAAGCAGAAGGAATGGGGGAGGAGTGACTGGGCCTTTGCCTTCTCCCTACAGTGAGTTCCTTCCATCAGCCAGTGTTACTTAGAAACCAGAGTCAAGGACCCCAAGAAATGCAGGGACAGGCACAGGGTCAGGAGTACACCTGCAGCCTCATCTGATGCAGAAAGTCTTCTGAGGTCCTGACTCTCCTGTCCCAAGGTGAGGAGTTACTGCCTGCAGCTCAGGAAGTAGACGGATCACATGTGTGGGCAGATTCCCTGGACAAAGTCTTGAGAGCTAAGAACCCAGGAGGAGTGTGTCAGTTGGGAAGTTTAGGATGCGGTTTCCAGGTCTGTTCATTCCCCCGGTCATTCATGTTTCTTTCCATTGTCCACAACTCTGGTGCAGATAGCAGTCACTCAATACTCCACATTCTCGGTGGAGGGCTGTGTTTCTAATTGTTTGGCAAGATATCAAATGCCAGGATAATTGTCTAACATGCAAGAAGTAAATGACAAATGCAGGAAAAGTTGAGCAGAGAACTGACAAAGCAGCTGATAATGAGAAGACGGAGGTCCTAGGTGACGTGTGCAATGGGCACTGAGCATGGACAGCTGGTGCCAGCTGCTAGGCTCGTGCTCACAAGAATCCCCAGAAAGCAATGGCAAATATTTGTCCAGCCATCTTAGCGTCTCATAACCCTGCAGAGAGGCCCTTGAAGGAGAAAACAGACATAGTTGCCCAGAGCTCTTGGGTTCCTGCCAGACTCGGCCTCTAGCTCTGTGGGTGTGGGGGCCTCATCACCCTGTCTGAAATGCAGGGCAGCTTTGCTGACCTCTGGCAGCTCTGAGACTCCTCGGGCCCTAGAACGTCAGCACTTCTCTGTTCCACACTTTCTCCTTTGTCACCTCTGACAGCTGGACAGGAACAGCAGGAGCTTTGTCTAGTCACTTGCAGCCCAGAGCTCCAGGTCAGAGCACTGAACACATGGCTCAATGGTGTCAGGTGGCCCTTGCTGTCACCTCTGCTCTGCCAGTCACCAGCTTGTGCAAAATTATATAAGCTCCGAGGGCTTCCTTTTGTTTTTTTTTTTAAATTTAATATTTATTGTCCATAATGAGTTACATTATTTAGTGGGCAAACCATGCATTGTTATCCCGACTTCCCCAATTCCCCCCTCCCCATCCCTGATCAGTTGTATATCCTCCTTCGTGGGCTGTCTGTATTAGTCCTTGTGGCAAGGGATCCTGTATATCTTAGTACTCATCTCGGTCTTCCTTACCCAAGTGAGTTGTTACTGATGGGTGCTATGCCTCTGGACCGTCTCCCCCACCACGGCTCTCACAATCTTTCCGCCCCCTCTTCTGCTCA
>PVHP010003537.1:0-40834 GCA_004024765.1 Zapus hudsonius
AGAGAGAGAGAGAGAGAGAGAGAGAGAGAGGAGAGAGAACACCAGGGCCACCACCTTGTGGGTCTGGTTTATGTGGGACCTGGGGAATTGAACCCAGGGCCTTAGGCACTGGAGGCAAGTGCCTTAACCACTGAGCCATCTCACCAGCCCCAGAATTATTCTTAATTTTTGTTTGACACACAGAATCTGAGCACATTTATGGGCGACCAGAAGATGATTTGACACGTTCGTGCTTGTGTACTGCTCAGGCCCCAAGGAGCGGATCTGTCTCCTCAATGTGATGGAAACATCGATTAAAGACGATCTCATCCCCTGTATAAATCCATCTGCTCTGGTTTGGAAAGGCAGGGAGCTAAGGCCAAATCCACCTGAGTCGGCTCCACCTTCGGCTGCTCTGGGAAGCCCAGGGCAGTGTGGAACTAACTGTAGAGCCTTCCCTCAAGTCACCTGTCATGCCAGATACTCAGTTACTCTGTCATCTTGCTTTGCCCACTTGCAAGGTGGAGACAAGAGAAGCCTGGACAAGCTGCTCTCTAGATTAGCCAAGTCAGTGAGCGCTGGGTTCACTGAGAGACCCTGTCTCCATAGAGAAGGTGGAGAATGGTTGAGGAAGATACTAAATGTCAACTTCTGGCCTTGACAAGCACCTGTGTGCCCCCCCACGATTATGGATGCATGCAACTACATATGCAAAATCAAATAGCTTTGATAACATGCAGTCATCACTATACATCAGAGCTGGTGTACATCATCATAGGAGATTATCTTTCTCCTTTGGCTCTGCCTTGGAGCTGGTATGAGGGCAGCTGCCTTGCTTTCTGGCTCCCTCCTGCAGAACAAGAAGGCTTCACTTCAGTTGTGGACTACATAAATAGACCCAAGTGCCTTCCAAAAGGCTAAGGTCACCTTGAGCTTTTGGTGTAATCAATCTGACAATCAGCAGAAGGTTCATTATTTGGAAAGTTCATTATCTTTGTTGCATATTTATTTGGTTCAATGAATTTTAAATAATACACTAAAATATTTTTAGAAATTAAATGTGTGTGCTCTCTGTGTGTCCTCTGTGGGTATGTGTGCTCTGTGTGTATATGTTTGTTCATGTGTATGTGTGTGCTCTCTCTGTGTGTATGTGTGTGCTCTGTGTATGTATGTGTGTTCTGTATGTGCTCTGTGTATGTGTGTGCTCTGTATATGTATGCATGTGCTCTGTGTATGTATGTGTGTGCTGTGTGTATGTATGTGTGCTGTGTGTATGTATGTGTGTGCTGTGTGTATGTGCTTTGTGTATATATGTATGTGCTGTGTGTGTTCTGTATGTATATGTGTGTGTTCTGTGTATGTATGTGTGTGCTGTGTGTGTATGTTGTGTTCTGTATATGTATGCATGTGCTCTGTGTATGAATGTGTGTGCTCTGTATGTATATGTGTGCTCTGTGTATGTATGCATGTGCTGTGTGTGTGCTCTGTGTATGTATGTGTGCTGTGTGTGTGTGTGCTCTGTGGGTCCTCCTTCCATGCATTAGAGGCAGGACCTGTTTCCCTGCTTAGCTTGCACCACACCTGGCCTGGAGCCCAGGGTTTTCAGGGACCTTGTCCTTGAGCTGAATTCTTTTATTTTGCTCCTGTTTCCAGAGGTGTGTTTGTCCCTGACACCAGCGTGTGTGTGTGTGTGTGTGTGTGTGTGTGTGTGTGTGTGTGTGTATGGACACATCCCCTTGGGTGTGTTGGTCATCTTCCACCTGATCTGAGACAGGGTGCCTCTTGTTGTTTGCCACAGGGAAGGACAGACCAGCTGGCCTCCACCTGCCCTGCCACAGGCACTTAGGATGCAGACTCATTTGCCGTTTTGCATCTGGCTTTACCAGGTGCCAGAGATCTGAGCTCCAACAGGCAGGCTCTCAGAGAGAGCAAGCACCTCTAACCACTGAGCCATTTCCCCAGCTCCAATAATGCAGTTCTAAAGTTCAGTTCTTTTGTCTCAACCGCATTGATTGAAGAGATCAAAAACCAGTTTAGTTTAAAAATGAAAACAACAACAAAAAAAAGAATTGCGTTATCTTCTTAGAGGATTATTTAAAGAAAAGCATTTTCAAAATAAAAAAGGTCTTTTTCTTCAAAATTTATAAAATTAAAGTAGACAAGGAAATTTAAATAATTAAACTTTTAAGTAATTTCTTTTGAAATTAATAAAACATTCAGACTAGGCACACAGCTTTAATCCTAGCACTTGGGAGGCAGCGATAGGAGGATTGCTGCGAGTTTGAGGCCAGCCTGGTACTACAGAGCTTGTTCTAGGTCAGCCTGGGCTAGAGTGAGACCCTACCTTGAAAAAACCAAAACAACCCCCCCCAACAAAAGCAAACGAACAGAAACTCCCCAACCCAAAAACCAACCAACCCAAAAACCCATTCACGACACTACCAAGCTCAGGACCCCAGCCTACCGGACTGACAGTTCCTCCTAAGGAGCAGCCTGGTTGCAATGCTTTCTGCCTCCCTGGCCATGTGGTATCCAGAAGAGATAGTGACAACTGTGTCCCTGAAAACAGGTGCCAGAAGCCAGAGAGTGCCCATCTAGAGGCTTTCTTTTATTTAAAAAATATCTTTATGATGAATAAGTATATACATATTGTATGAGCAAATCTAGAAGCTTTCTAAGAGCCACATGTGCCCACAGGTGGAACAGACAAGGGGAGGGAGGTTGGTTTCCTGTCATGGGCATGCACAGTTGCCTTCAGATCCAGCTGCATCAGGTCATCAGGAAAGAGTTTTCCAAGCACGGACACAAAGTACATGATGATTCCACAGCTTCAGAAGAGAGTCATGGGATATATGTTATAGAGGATCTACATGAATGGGATTCGCACAGAGCATTAGCTGAGTAAGGGTTTTTACACTGTGCCCGACACACAGTGAGTCAATCTCTATCACTCATATGTCTAGCGTTACAATTGTCCCTATGCAGGTTTCAGTGACTGTTTTTGCCTTTTCAATCCTTTTGGGCTTCATGATTTTGAGGTTCTGTGCAGGGGAGCCCCTCAAAATTCATACATTTTTAACAGTTGGATGAGATGTGAGCTTGGCAGATGGTCTTGAGGTTCTATTGGCCTGATGGGTCCCGGGGATCACTAGTCTGACTTCATGGCCTCAGACACCCCACAGTATCTGGGAGAAGGAGGCAGGGGGAGGATGGGGAAAGCCCAGACTCCCTAGAACTGATTGGACTGGGGTGAAGTAGCAAAAGTCCATGGTTCTGGCAGGAGATTAAAATATATATATAATTTAAGAGAGACAGACCAAGAGAATGGGCTCACTAGGGCCTCCAGCTACTCCAAATAAACTCCAGATGCATGCACCACTTTGTGCATCTGGTTTTATGTGAGTACTGGGGCATCAACCTCCAGTCATTACGCTTTGCAGGCAAGCACCTTAACCACTGGGCAATCTCTCCAGTCCCGAGATCTTTTTTCCTTTCTGGGTTGAAATTCTACCTGCTCCGAGTCCTTAGAGACTTATTCTCTCAATTCCACTGATCTTCCCATCCATTCATTCATTCAATGCTTATTGATGGGCTTATCCATGGACTCCCTTCTTCTCTTCTTCCCTCCTTCCTTTCCTTTCTTTCTTCTTCCTTTTCAGCCAGTACAGTTCCAACATCTCCTGTGATCCAGAGATGTGGTAGGGCTGAGGGGAGAGCAGACAGGACCCTGCCTTTGTAGGCACCGTGGACTGCTGGGGGATGCGATGGCATGGAGTGAGAAACACAACATTCAAATGACCACGCATGGCATGGCCAGTTTTAGATGCCAACCTGACTAGATGAAGGAATACCCAGGGAACTGGTCCAGCATTATTTCTGGCATGCCTGTGAGGTTGTTTCCAGAGGGGCCTGGCCTAGCGGTCTGAGTGGGTTAGGTGGAGAGCATCTGTCTGCAATGAGGGATGTGTCTTTCATTGACTTGGGGCCTGGATAGAGCAAAACCAGAGGAAAGCCAAACTGGTGCTTCTCTCTCCTGGAGCTGGGCCGGCTCTTCTTTTCATGTCAGGGACATCAGAACTTCAGCCTCTCTGACTGGAGCTTCCACAAGCAGCCCCTGGTTCTCAGGCCTTTGAGCTGTCTGAACCATGTTAGGGGGCCTTTGGCTTACAGATGGCCCGTCAGGAGACTTCCCAGCCTCCATAACAGATGGTTAAATTACTGTCACCTCTTCCCCTCACCCTCCTGTTCTCCTTTCCTCCCTTCTTTTCTCATTCCTTATTTTATTCATTCATTCATTTATTTTTTGGTTTTTCAAGGTTGTCTTTCCCCATTGGCTTTCTCTTCTTTTTAAAAAACATTTTATTTATAAGGAGAAGAGAGAGAGAATAAAAATGAGAGAGAATGGACACATTAGGGCCTCTTGCTACTACAAAGGAACTCCAGATGCATCTGGCTTTATGTGAGTACTGGGGAATTTGAACCCAGGCCAGCAGGTTTAACTACTGAGCCCCAGAGTGGTTTGTTTGTTTGTTTGTTTGTTTTTCGAGGTCATGTCTCTAGCCCAGACTGACCTGGAATTCACTACATAGTCTCAGGCTGGCCTCAAACTCAGGGCGATCTCCCTACCTCTTGCCACCCGAATGCTGGGATTACAGGTGTGCACCACCACACCTGGCCCAGGGTGGTTTTTTTTAAACACGTTGATGAAGAAACCAATTGGCCCCAGAGAAGCAATGTGGAGGTTCCTGAAGGCTGAAGGAAGTGGCCAGGGAAAGCACAGGGGAGGTGTTCTGGGCAGAAGAAAGAGCATGTACGAGGGTCTTGGAGAGGACAATGGCCACACTTTCTAGTATGTATTTCTTATGAGGTTTCATCTAAACTATATTTACTCAAAGTCTGACCCATGCGTTTATGAGGACCTAAAAGACAATGTCACAGCAGTAGAGTGAACTATGAATAGATGCCATTTGAGACATTGGCTCACTGGAGAAAAGCAAATCTGCTAGTCGACTCAGCGAGTGGATTCCAGATGCCAGGTGGTCTCAGGTGAAAGTGTGCCCTAACCTGAGGCCACGGCTCATAAATCCAGAATGGCTGAAAGTCATCAGCCAACAGGAGCAAAGTCTATGAAGAGCTCAGAAGACAAGAAGCATATTTTGAGATGCTCAGTTCTCTTTCCCTTCAGGTAGCTCATTTCCACCCTTGATTCCTTGGATGAAGACTCCACAGAGCTGTAACAATAGGCTTAGTCTTTTTTTTCGAGACAGGTTTTCTAAAGAGCTGGGATTACAGGCCTGCCTCGTCAGACCCCTTCAGTCTCCTTCTTTCTCTCTCCCTAGCTCTCTCTTCTTGGTTTTCTCCTTCAAGACAGGTTGAATAAAAGCCCATCAGGGTGTTTCCTGCGCCTCTCTCTACCCAGTAACTGAACCCTTGAGACCGCTAGAGACAAGCAATGAACCCACACGGCCACGAGAGGGCGCTTTAACCCTCCATAGTACAGAAAGCACCAGAAAGGAAGATTTGCCTGGAAGAGTTTGGCTCATTATTAGTGAATAATAATAATAATAATAATAATAATAATAATAATAATAATAATAATAATAATAATAATAATAATAATAAATAAATGCAACTTTCAGAATTGTTTGCTTGAATAAGAAAAATGCCCCCACTTCAAACTTACAGGTCAATAATTGTGACACTTTCCACTTGGGAGTGGAGAGGATGCTGGATCCAAGGTGGGGTTCAGGATCCCCCAACCCTTGACCAGAAAAAGGGTCAGTGGTCACAGGGCAGCAAAGTTGCGGCTAGAGGGTAGACCAAGAACATTGGTGGTTCGCTTGCTCAGTATCCCTGGGTGGCTGAGCACGGTTCCTCCAGGCTCTGCTCTGGGATCCTGGAACCTCACAGAGGTCCTGTGGCGTCTATACTGACCCAGCAGTGTGTGCCTGGGGCATCAGTCTGCATTCAGCAGGGGAAGCAGAGGCTCTTCAGGTCACCTGGATCCCTTGGCTTAGGGGAATTTTCCATCTGTCCAGCTCTATGTGCCCCTAGTGAGCTGGGCAGAACCCATCCCAACCACAGAACCACCAGAGTTGATGGATTAATTCCACAGCCTCTTCACCCTGAGTGTATGGGGACCCTTCTGGGAAGTGTTATACACTGACCCCATGAGGGCATGGGAGGAGCTCCTATAATCCAGCACTCTTGAGGATCACAGGTTCTAGGCCAGTCTGCCCCACATAAAGAGACCCTGTCTCAACCCTCTACTTTCAAAACTCCTCTGAAGGTAAACATTGTGGATGAGAAAGTCAAGTCTCATTTGTCTCCAGTTCTGCCCTGTAAGCAGAAAATTCCCTTGGTCTCAGGCGTGATTCTGGCTTACAATATTAACCGAGTGATACCCTTTCCCCTGAGCTCATACTGGCTCCTGACATTTTCATGTCTACATTTTGGATGTGCACAAATTAAAAAGAGCCGAAGCCCTAGGGGCAAAGCTTCCTCTATCCATGTTCCAGAAACCTGCAAATATATTCTTTTGTGAAATTCTGCACCTAGCTCAGGTAGGTCTCTCAGCAAACACTGCTGACAGCAGTTAAGGGTGGGTTGGCAGAGGTTCTGTTTCCTTATTTTAGGTGCCTTGGAAATGCAAGCATCAGAATAAAGCAGGTTTATGGATCCCTTAAATTGCAAGGAAAGAAATTATCAAGACAGTTGTTATTAAAAAGGGAAAAAAAAGCAAAATTGGATGACTCAGCTGGAACAAATTAAGAACCAGTTTGACGCAAAACTTAGGCCATGGCAGAATCCACTTCATTCTCAGGCATCTTGTTGAAGACTTTCTGGTTCAGATCATTCTGTATTCTCTCGAAATTTCCCTTGACTTACTGCTCCCATCTCTAAAGTCCAAGAGGAAACTGTTAAGGACCCGACTCAATGAAACTTCACGACAGGTTCCTTGTGGCCTGTGTCTCCACAGAGATGAGCTTGATTGTGGAAACATTGTGATGAGCCTTGAGAGTCTTTCCACATCATTTGTACACACCTCCTCATCCCCTACCTTCTCCATTTGAATCTGGTTTCAATGCTAGTGATGTTGATGCAAAAGCGTAGCGACTATGCAATTACATTAAGTTAAAGTTCAAAAACCAGAAATGAAAATTATTGCTGTCAGAGAATAAGGTAGTGATTATTCTCTGCTGTGTCTGAACAGTAACTGGGGTGGGGGCTATGAAGAGGGATTTGGGGTCTGGTTGTATTTTTGTTTGTTTGTTTACAGGGGTGTTATATCTCACCTGCCACCTTGGAGTTGTACGCCACACCGACTCCACAGATATTGTTATTGGCTGCAGCTGAAACCTCTCCTGCACATCGAGTTCCATGGCTGTGGGGAAATCAGAGACCAGTCAGACACATTGTCACGAGAGCCTGGAGGAGGTTTCTGCCTTCCTATCAGCTGGAAAGGAGTTTTTATTTATTTGGAGAGAGAGAGAGAGAGAGAGAGAGAGAGAGAGAGAGAGAGAGAGAGAGAGAGAGAGAGAGAGAGAGAGAGAGAAAGAGAGAAAGAGAGAAAGAGAATTTGAAAATATGAATGGGTACACGAGAGTCTCTTGTCACTGCAAGTGAACTCCAGATGCACGTGCCATTTTGTGCATCTGGCTTTACATGGTTACTTGGGATTTGAACCCAGGCCGGCAGGCTTTGCAAGCAAGCGCCTTTAATCACTGAGCTATTTCTCCAGCCCCATATACTCTTTTGAATGGTTCAACTGAGGCTGAGCTGGCCAGTGGACTACCCAAATTTCTGTCTATATATCCCGATGTTCTCTTTCTTCCTCCCCCTTCTTGATCTTGAGTTGTTTCTAAGGACATTTTTAACCATGACATTTGCTCTTAAAAATGTGAAGTATATTCCTGTAGAAAACACACAGGTTTCTTTAAAAAACGAAACAGGTGTGTGCTGGTGGATTGGTTGTCTCTGGTTGTGTGGGAGCTCTGGAATTATGGTGAGTGTTTACTTTCATGGCTGTCTTAATGCCCAGGAGTGTGATGTTGCTTGTCAATGATGGGTTAATGGTTACTCACCTTCATAGGTTCTTAGCCTTCTTGAAGTTCTATTAAACGCTACAGGTCCCCACTTTCACCCAGGATTAAAAATAGCCCCACACTTCCAGTATTTTGCATACATTTTTAAAGGCCTACAGAACCATTGAGGCTGACTAGACCAAGAAGTTAGGTGTTAGCTGATCTTTCTAAGACCTGCTTGGTCTTGAATTCTGAGCAAAGTCTTTGCAGAGCTCACATGTTGTCGTTTGGAATGTCTCCAAAAGTCTCATCTGTTAAAGGCTTGTGTTGTAGACAGGTCCACAATGCTAGGACGAATATCCAACCAAACACAGTTTTATGGGAAGAAGAGATTTATTTCAAACTAACAAAACCAGAGGAAGTTCCATCAACGGCAGAAGAAGCTGGCTCCCTTTCATAGATCCAAGCAGAGAGAGAAAAACACCACCTGCCAGCAAACACCAACCAGCAATAAGCAGGACCTCCAGAGCTCAGACTGCTCTCTTGTGCCTTTGGGCTGGAATTCAAATCTTCCCCCAATGACATCTTAGGGCTGGATTCCAGGAACCATCCCCAGTGGTACCTCCTCCAGCCTGTGGCTGGAAGATCCAAGTTATAAGCTTCAATAAAACACCCGGGTGATTGGGAGACATGTACTCAAAGGACCACATCCTGCCCCTGGCCTCCATAGATAGACTCATGGCCACTTCACAATGTAAATCACATTTAGTTCACCTTCCAAGGTTCCTATAGTCTTCCAAAGTTCCAAGCCTCATCTGAGATTCAAGACTGACTCTTAACTGTGAGTTCTAAAATATCAAAACAAGTTACACATTTGCAACATATAATGTCACAGAGGAAACATTTCCATCCCTATTAGGCATAACAAGGAGAGACTGTGACCAATGTAAAATCAATAACCATCAGGTAAACCTCAACCATCTGCAGTTCAAATGCAACATCCATAACCAGATACAACAGTCTCTGAATTTCCAATTCTCATTCCTCCAGCTGGGCTGAGTAGCCAAGGAAAACTTCCAACTAGAGCCAACAGTGCTCCATTGTAGCCTTTCATAGTCCTGGTATATCCAAACCATCTTTAGGTCTCCACTGCAAACCATGGCCCATCTTACCATAGCTTCACTGGCCTCCTATAGGGGAATTGTTCCCTGCTTCCAATGCCTTATTTCAGCAGGAGCTCCTAGAACCATGTGCACTTTATAACCCATTTCCGTTAATTTTACATGCTTCCCAAATCAATACCAGTTAGGCATGTAGCAACATGGCCATTTGTTAATCCAGGGAGAAAATAAACTGTAACCTTAAAGAGTGTGTTTCTTTCTTTCAATCATCTCCTTTCAAAAAAGTTTGCATTTATACCATTTAGTCTTTCCTGGGTAGAACTTACCAAGGCATCTTTTCGATTGTTCCGATGTAAGCAGGTGGCCCATTCTTAATGGTAGTCATCTGTTTGACAATAGCAGTTTAGGTAACCTAAAACCTGTCTCTTTGCCTGTAATTTTAAACTTCCTTGAATCTTTCCAACCTTCAATTGTACATCTTTTAGTTCTATATCTTCCACCAAGCATACCAATCAATTGCTTTCAAATTCAACCTTGATCACACTCTCTGGGCATGGATAGAGGAATGTAGCCAGTTTTTATGGCAGTAGCCCAGTTCCAATAAAGTTCTCTGTGGTCTCTCTTTCCCCTTTGAAAGTTCGTAAACCAACACAATTTTCTCTGCACTTAACATTTTCAAACTGTCACCAGAACAGCCCATAATACTTGACTTCAGCACTGTGAGGCTTCGTCAGTCACAAATTACAGATCCTTCAACTCTCCTCCTCCAGCGCACAAGTTCCAAAAGACCAAACCCCACGTGATCAGATCTATTGCAACAAGACCCCTCTCTTCTGGTAACAAATTTCTGTTGTAGACAGTTCCACAATGCTGGGATAAACATCCAACTAAACACAGTTTTATGGGAGGAAAGAATTTCTTTCCAGCTCACAGATCCAGGGGAAGTTCCATCAATGGCAGAAGAAACTGTCCCCCTTTCACAGAACCAATCAGAGAGAAACTACCACCAGCCAGCAAACACCAAAAAGTAGCAAGCATAAACCAGCAATAAACAGGACCCCCAGAGCTCAAACTATTCTCTTACCTCTTTGGGTTGTAATTCAGATCTCTGCCCCCAGTGACACCTTAGGGATGGACTCCAGGATCCATCCCCAGTGACATCTCCTCCAGCCAGGAGGCTGGAGACCCAAATTACAAGCTTTAATAAAACACTTGAGTTTCTGGGGGACATACATTCAAACTACCATAGCTTGATTCTCAGCTTGATGCTACTGGAATGCAGTGGGACCTTTTGAAGATGGGCCATATTGGGGGGGGGTCACAGGGATTAAGCTCTTGAAGGGGATCATGAGATCACCATCATTCTTCTCTTTTTGCTTCTCAGATGCCAGGAAGTTTTGCTCCACCACATACTACACTTTGAGATGCTCTGCTTCAAGCCCAAAGCAACACAACTGTGGACTGGAAAAACCTCTGAAATCAAAAGTCAAAACAAACCTTTCCTCTGAATAAATTGACTATCCCAGGGATTTTGTTATATAAATGAAGAGCTGACTAACACATCATGCTCTAGAATGTTTTCTCCAATAGACATTGTTATTCGATTTATTTTCTTTCTTTAATTGATTCTCTTCTTTATGCCAAAGGATTCCAAACCGTTCCTTTCATCCCTTGAATTTGGCTCTCCTGGTGACTTGCTCTCACCCAGAGAATTTGGTGGAAGGTTGGATGATATGCCATTTCTTGAGAGGCCCGACAGCTTCTGCTTCCATTCATGGGACACTGTAGGGGAGCCTGGGCTGGCATGCAAATGTACTAACCTGCAAATGTACAGGGCAACATGGAGAGAGGGAAGACCAGTAACCTCCACTCTTCCACGAGATTCCCTTTGTGTGAAGGAAGCCACCATGAAGCCAGCAAACCACCATGCAATAGTGTAGGAAGAGAGAGAGGGGTTTCCCCCATTATTAGGAGCAGATAATTTTGTTTTGTTTTCGAGGTAGGGTCTCATTGTAGCCCAGGCTGACCTGGAATTCACTATGTAGTCTCAGGGTGAGTGCTAGGATTAAAGGTGTGCATTACCACACCCGGCTTAAGTTTTATTTTTATAAGAGAACTAGAAAGAAAAACAACTGTGATATTTCTTAACAACTTTAAATAGCTAGCAACATCTCACCACCCCTGGTCGGATATAGAGAAAGTGAATTCTAAGCAGCAAACTTCAAGTTAATATCGATTTAGGAGGCATCTCAAAGCTCACATGAAACAAAGGTTTGATTCCATCTTTTTTCATTTTTATTTTTTTTGGTTTTTCAAGGTAGGGTCTCACTTTAGCCCAGGCTGACCTGGAATTCACTATGTAGTCTCAGAGTGGCCTTGAACTCATGTTGATCCTTCTACCTTTGCCTCCCGAGTGCTGGGATTAAAGGCGTGCGCCACCACGCCCGGCTTGATTCCATCTTTCAAAACAGTTAGAAGGTTATTATCCAGGAGATGATTTCAGAATTAGTCCATAAAGACACCAGGGAAAGATATTCATCTCTTCCTAAACCATTAAGTGTCGCCAGAGTAAAGCATCAGTTTACATCCGTGTGAACATAGCAAGCCAGAGAGAGCCATTCCCCCTCCACGTTCTTCTACAGTCTATTGCGTAGGGTTTTTCAAAATGAAACATGACTTTTATTAAGGAAAAAAGCACCCATCACTGAACATCTTTCTTATTTGAAGGTTTAACTAATCCCGCCAATCAAATTATCTCACATAGAGATAAATGATGTCCACATCCATTTACCCTTCCTCTCTCTCATGTCGGTTGCTTGAGTAATAAATGTCTTCTCTCTTCATGAATTTATAGTAAACTTTTTTTTTTTTACAGTCAGGAATTGCATCTAATCCAGCATCTCTTCCTCTTTAGGGCTTAATGGATTGAGGGTGCCTCATCCTCTGGTCTCCATAAATACTGCCGATGGCAGGGATGACATTTCAATGGTGAGTGCCTGTCAAAGAAATGCTATGCAAGAGGGGGTTTTATGGACAGCGGCGCAGGAATGGAGTACACGTCTGCAATGCATCACCAAGCATTGACTTAAAGCAGAGCAAGGTGCGAGGCTATTGACGAAATGTGAGCCACGAACCTCACGAGTTGTAAGCAGCTCTAAAATGGACAGACATCAAGGCTACTCAACATCTCGGCATCGTTGGAGAGGCCATCCATCCATCCATCAAGCAGCCAATCAATATTCACTGAACGCCAGCAAGGAAATCAACATGGGCTGCGAGATCCTGATGGCTCACAGCAAATCAATCGCCTCTATTCTGCACATTGTTGATGTTCATTAAATGCGTCATATTTTCTACCTTCTTAAAAATTTGGCTTATTAGTTTGTTTTAGCCAAACGTGTGTTTCTCCGATTGAGAGTTAGGAGCAAATTGTACAATGTTTGCAAAGCTTTTCGTGTTTCAGGTAGATCCCTGGAGCTCAAATACTGCATATCATGATTCAATAGTTCACCATGGGATAAACATACCGATTCTGTTTAGACAATCCTACGAAATCCAGGCAAACATAGGATACGACACTCTCATCCACACAGTTCCTAGAAGCAGTGCTGTATATGGATGATGGGATCTGTGTTCACAAATAGTTCTTGGCTTGGGGTTTTAAATATGTTCTTGAAGAAATGCACACTCGAAGAAAAGCAAGTTAGTAAATACGGAGGCTGTGATACGATGTTTAGTGTCGGGAAAACCCGGGAGGCACACATTGCTATTGAACTTGGTTTCTCATCCAAGGAAAACATTTCACTTACGTGCTCCAGGCATCTCCTTGCAGTGTGTTTTATTTCTACTTTGCCCAGCAATGGGGGATCCATGGGCATCATCCACCATCCCTGAGTGCCAGGCAGCCATTGCTCCTCGTTCTAAGCGGGGTTTGTGGCAGGGGGCATGGATGACGAGCAACAAGCCCCTTCCTCGCCAGAAGCACTCAGACTTTATCAGCTGACTTCTGAAGTGAGCACTGCTCAAGATCCCTGAGTCTAAACACAATGGGGCACTGGATTTGCCCATGTCCAGAAGAGGACTCCTGAGGAAGGAGTAGTGTGTCTCCAGGGCTGCAAAGCTGGCCAAGAATAAATAGGTGCTAAGCTCAAAACTTCAGGGGG
Organism: Zapus hudsonius; assembly: GCA_004024765.1. Taxonomy (NCBI): domain Eukaryota; kingdom Metazoa; phylum Chordata; class Mammalia; order Rodentia; family Dipodidae; genus Zapus; species Zapus hudsonius. The sequence goes on from PVHP010003537.1 coordinate 13,288, forward strand.
GGGGCTTCTGGGGGGAGGAATTCTCAACTGTGACCCTGGCCCAGTTTCTCACCCAGACACAAAATCGTCCCCTTCTTCCCTTTCTCCATCTGTTCTGTTAACCTTTCTTAGAATGCTGCCTTCCCAGTCTCTCACTCCCAGGCCAGCTATCCAGGCCACTTTTTGAATGTATCCTGTCGTCCCCAGCTTCCATTCAAATCCTGGACCAGTGACTCCCCTCTGCCCCCTACCCCACTGTCCCCCTCCAAGAACTGGAATCAAAATCTGCCTTATTAGCTGTGTGGCTTTGCACAAGTTACTTAAGCTCTCCGCACCTTTGTTTACAAAAGAGGGAACATTTTGGCAATGCCAACGCAGGAGGTTACAGGAGGAAGCCGCCCAGGTGGGTTCCATTCTTGTGATGTGGGCCTTAGTCTGATGCCTGCATGGTAGTGATCAGGCACGGGTGTCCTCCTCACAGGACATGGCGAGCTTCGCCCAGTCCTAAAGTCACAGTTTCATGAGAATGAAATTCAAGTGTCAGGTCTGCTCAGTGTTTCACTATGTCCTGTGTATTTTAAGCTCATTTCTTCTTATTATAGTGGTTTGACTGAAATGTGAAATTTACTCATAGATTCATGTGTTGAAAGCTCTGTCCCTAGCTGGTGACAGTATTTTGGGACATGCTAGAAACCAAAGGTAGACCTAGCTGGAAGGGGTGGGTGACTAGGGGCCTAGATCTTGCCCTGGCTCCTTCCTGTCTCTCTGCTTCCTTTCAGCAATGAGTCTTCACTCCTGCCATTATGACAGATTGTCTTGTCTTCAGCCCAAATCTTTCCTCCTTTTAAATGATTTCTTTCAGATATTTGACATAGTGACAAAAGTCCAACACAGAAAATATAAAGGTACAAAAAATAAAAAGGAGCATTGGAGAGATGACTGAGCAGTTAAGAGCAATTTCTGTGTGAGCATGAAGACCTGAGGAGTCTGGGGAGATTGCCAGGACCCACATAAACAGCGGGACATGGTCACATGCATCTGTCACCCCAGTCCCATGGGGAGCAGAGACCTGAGAATTGCCAGAGCTCACTGACAAAAGTGGCAAGTTCTGGAATCAGTAAGAGACTTCAGGTCAGGTAGGAGTGAGTAGAAGAGCGATGGAGCAGGACACTGGACAGTCCAGGTGTGTGCGTAGACAACACAGACAGACAGACAGACAGACACAGACACACAGACACAGACACACACAGACAGGCACAGACACACAGACACACAGACACAGACACACACAGACAGGCACAGACACAGATGCACAGACACAGACACACACAGACACAGGCACACAGATACAGAAACACAGACACAGACACACAGATACAGACACACTGACAAAGACACAGACACACACATATACACCCCACACAAAAAACCCACATAGACAGTCACACACATCACACACACACCACACACACAGGCAAAAAGAGAAACAGTGAATGTCCAGCTTTGGCAATGATTAACTCATGACCAACCTCATTAACATCTCAATCACTGTCCAAACTCCTTCCTCAAGTTCTCAGTTGTGTGGAAGAAAATACTAGGCACAGTGTTCTCTTGTTCTGGAGGGACACATGATTATCCCTCTCAAATTCTCCGAAAGCCAAGCAGGTGCCAACCTTGTGAGCCAGGGCTTCTCCCGCTGTGGTGGGCTTGAACTTGGACCCATCATCCTACAGTTATTAGTTATAATCCAAGTTATGTTTCAAAAGGCTACAAGTTGAGCTTGGCACCGCCTATCTTAGTAATAACAAGCCATGGTGCATGAAAGTCTTTGAGAACGACCTGGTCATTGGAGGAAACTCCTTCAGCGGTCAGAGTGGACGCTGTGTCCTGAGTCGTTGGCTTCCTAGGACATAGGCACCATACTTGCCTGACTCAGGAAGGAGGTGTCGTGGGCAAGTGGTTACTTGGGAATTCTCACTGCTGACATTAAACACTAATTTGTTCTAGAAAAGATTGTTAGCCAGTTTAAAATGGTACTTTCAAGAACAAGTTTGCAAATGAGTATATTTAGGAGCAAAAACATTTTCTTACAGCTTTTTTTCAAGGAGTCTTCTTACGGCTCATCACACAAGAAGATGTGGCTGCTGAGATGGTTGGATTCAGAATACAGAATTCAGGAATTGCTCTCCTCTTCTATTTTGGTACTTGGGTCAATGTCTAGTAGCTCCCGAGAGGCAGAAAGTAGCTTGTGTACACACTGCTGCTGCCCTTTCTCATACTTCTTGTAATTAATCAACCCTGAAGCCAGGCCTGTCTCAACACAGTGTCCCAGACGCCATGGCCAGTTACTTCTAAGACCTCGCTTAATGACATTTGTCTGGTGACTTCACATCCTTGCTAAGGGGATGCTAAGATGCAGGGCTGTCAATCATGGAAGAAGAGACACCACCTCCCGGCTAAAGCTCTCAGACCTTTAGGAAGTCCAGTCTCACCCTACAAACACACCCTTCCAAGAGTGGCTGGAGGATTTGCAGGCTTCAGATAAAGTTTCTAGAGAATGAATTGTCCTGTTGGACAACAGTGATTTATGGTTTTTTAGCACATTACACGTTTGAGTTTCATTTTCTTCTTTCTGAGTTTTCTGTAATTGCCAAGCTCTGGAACTCACGTGCCCTGTGCCAGGAAGAAGTGGGATGAAGGCATCTGGCCCATCGAGGAACTGCTCTCTGGTCATTCTCGTGCTTCTCACATGCAATAGTGAGAAGGATTCTTAGGAAAATGGTACAGCTTTGAGCTGGGTGTGGTAGTATGTAGGCACACAGAAGGTTGAGGTGGGAGGAGTGAGACAAATTTGAGACTAGCCTGGACTACGCTGCAAGACGCTATCTCAAAAAAAGTAGAATTTTAGATTTAGAAACCTTTAAATGGGCCTCACATTGGCTTTGACTGAACCCTACTTGTTTGGTGAAGGAAGCCACTCAGCCTTTCTGAACTTGGTTCAGTTTCTCACTAAATTGAAAATGATAGCCTTTGTTTTATCTAGTACTGAGGGAGCCATGAGAAGCAAAGTGAATGGATCAAGTGGTCTACACATAATATATATTTATACCATTAACTGAAATTACTACGTATTTAGAAACTCCACCCAAGGGCATTAGTAATCTGGAAGAAATATATTTATTTATGAATTAATTTCCTTAAGAATTAATACAATTTAATCCAGTCTAATTTTAACTGATACATAAAAATATGCATATTACTGGCTACAATGTAACCTGCCAAGACATTGTGTGATGTTTTGATCAGTCTAATCATCTTTATCTCCTCAAACGTGTAATCATTTATGACTTTATGGTGAAAATACTTTACGTCTGTTCCTTGAAGTCCACAGCTGTTATTATATTCTCTTTACTTCCTATCTAACTGTAACATAGTTCTCACTGATCAACCTTTAATCCTGTACTAGGTTTGGAAATCACAGTATTCTTTCATTGAGTGAGTCACATATCTTAATTTCCTGATATTTTTATATGCAATTAACCACTGCAGCAAGCTATTAACTTGAAGAATTAAAAGAACACACTGACACGGCTAGTAGCAAAATAGAAGAAAAATGCAACTTTTAGATGGACAGTTTGGGAACTCTACCCCACACCATTTTCAAGACTATCAATGACACTGTTTTGTTGAAAGGGACTCCAAGGTTAGGTTACAGAGAAAACGTCTCTCCAAAAACACAGACATAGACCCATGGGGTAAAGAGTTTCTCTCCAACAGTTTCAAAAGATCAAACGTAATCTACATGGTTTCTTTTAAATCACCCTGTTGTAAGTTGAGAAAAATATTTCTCATATCTGTTTGCTCTTATCTTTAATAGACTAAACTGACAAATAATTTATATTTCTACAGAACAAAATAGTCAAAAGATAATCTTGAGGAACACTGTAATATTAAAAAAATCCAGGAATTTGGGACTGGGAGGTTGCTCAGTGGTTAAAAGTACTTGCTTGCAAACCCTGCCGGCCTGGGTCCAATTACTCAACCACCCATATAAAGCCAGATAGGCAATCATTCGTTGTAGCAAGAGACTCTGGTGCACCCTCCCCAACACATACGTGTGCAAATGTATATATTTTAAATCCAGGAATTTAGGGATGGAGCCTGGAAGAAGAGTCATAACAACATGATTTAGGGAAACATTAGGATGATCTTGTGAGTGGTATCCAATCCCTAAGCAAAACGAAGCCAAACAAAACCCCCAAAGACATGTCACAGGCTCTCCCAAGACTCGGCTTACCTGTTAAACCAGTCGTCTGTGTATCTCGGGTATGGATAGGGGTCATTGCTGCTGAAGTCATAACTTGCCTCTGAATTCTGAAAAACATGAAGTATCTCAGGTCAGTGAAACAGGCAACAAATTAAGGGAATGAGGCTGCAAACACACGCTTTTATGTTTATAAAGTGGTTTGAATGTAAAGTGTCCCCCGTAGCCTCAAACCCAATCCCCAGCTGGTGAGGCCTTTGGGAGGTGGAGACTTGCTGTAGGAGGTGTGTCACTGGGGTGGACCTTGAGGTTTATCAGCCAATCTCCTTTAGATGTTCCGAGGCAGCTCATTCTTGCTGTTTTCTTCCAGCTGCTGTGACACCTGTTATCTATTCTTTCCCCACCATGATGACATTTCCCCTCAAAACTGGAAGCCAGAACAAACCCTTTCCTTATTTCCATAAGCTTCCCCTTGTTAGGTGATTTGTCTCAGCAACGAGATAGTGACAACCGCGAGCTCTCTCTGGAGGGCTGTGTTAATGCTCTGCATGGGACCAGGGTTTTCACAGTCGAGACAGAGCTTAAGAATGTCCTTGGAGCTCTCGGCTTCCTTCTCTCCCTCTTCTCAGGCGTCTTTCTCTCACCCTTGTTCAAGCCTTCAAAGGGTTAACAAGTGCAAGCTCTGTGTCCTCTGGGTCTAGATTTAAGTTGTGGTGTCCTTGTGTGTTAGCAGACTTGACCCAGAATTCTGTGCTTATGGTAAGCTTTCTTCATACTTCCCTGTGAGAAAGGTCAGAGAGTTTTAGTTCTTGGGTCACAAATGAGGCAGGCTTTAGAGTTTTTCTTATTTTATGACGAAGGCTCACTTCCAACTCTCTACTTTAGATGGGCTTAACACTTGTCTCTTTCCTCATGGCTATGCCTCTAACTTTTTTATATATATCTTTATTGTGAATAAGTATATACATTGTATGAGCAAATCTTGTGAATGTGTCCCTGTTTCCCTCCTCTCTGTCCCCTACCCACTGGGGTCCTTCCTCGGTGTGCATACTGGATCTGTCCATAGGGTAGGGGGTATGACCTGCACCAGAGGTAGCCAGGTTTTCTTTCTTTTTCCCCTCTTCCTCCCTGTGTATTGTTGCTGAGGGGGGGTGATGTCTCTGGATATTCTCCCCCACCATGGCTCTTACATTCTTTCCACCCCTTCTTCTGCTCAGTTCCCTCAGTCATAGTGGGTGAGTTTTGAGTCTGCTTTGTTGTCAAGATCTTAAGTATCTCTGGATCTTTGCCCTGGGTGGTGTTGGGTATCCTTGGTGTCTGTCTCCATTGACCTTCCATGGGTTATCTGACTTACTGTGGTGATTGGTCTCCTGTTTGTCTCGTCACTTTCTCATAGGTTTCATTTAGGCCCTGCGTGAAGGCTAGGTGTGGTTTGTCTCCTGCCAGGATGTCAGTCATCATCCAACATCTTGTTGGTGGAATTGAGTTGTCCCCGGCTCTCTCACTGCAAACCTGCTTTTGTAGGTATTTTGTCACAGACACAAGAAATTTGATAACTCATGTATCACAAACGCCAGGCCTGGAGGGGAGTCTCCCGTTTACATTGGCTGCAATGATGGGCAAGTTTCTCTCTCCCACTTAGATGCCAAATTACCTTCATCCACTTGCAGTTTCATTCTGTATCTTTTCTCGAAAAACATTTTTATTTATTTATCAGAGCGAGTGAGAGAAAAAGAGGCAGAAAGAGAAGATGGATGCACCAGGGCCTCCTGCCACTGCAAATGAATTCCAGATGCATGCACCCCTTTGTGCATCTGGTTTATGTGGGTACTTGGGAAACAAACTTGGGTTTGTTAGGCTTGGCAGGCAAGGGCCTTCACCACTGAGCCATCTCTCCTGCCCTCTTTCTGTCTCTGGGACAGTCTGTCCTCTCAGATTTGACATTTTCTCCCCCTTCACTTTCTTTGAAAATTTATTTTTCAGCTCTTTTCAGGAATGTCATTTTTCTAGAGTTTACTATCTGTCTTCCTAAAACATATGGTTACCTCTAAACTTCCCTGAAGTTTTCACAAAGGAGACCATTCTTAGGCGCAGTGAATAGAGAATAATCACAGATTAGTATTTTTTCATCTAGGCTTCGAAGCTGAGATTCAAATTCCCTGGTTGAGGTGAGTTGGCTAGGCCAGTCAGCATGAGTAGCTATTTTGGGGTTCCCTGGGTGGGGGATCCCTGAGTACTTCTTCTGTCTTCTTAGCTGTGTTCTTGGAGCGAGATGGGGACAGGCTGGAATGATGAGAGAGAGAGAGAGAGAGAGAGAGAGAGAGAGAGAGAGAGAGAGAGAGAGAGAGAGAGAGAGAGAGAGAGTTGTCTGGGCTCATGACAGGGTCATGGAGTCACAGTTCAGAAGTGGGTCTCTCCTGGGGTGGCCCTCTCCTGTGTCCCCTTAACCTCCAGCTCTGCACAAGGAGTAGCAGGATCCTTTCTGTGAGGCTGAGATGAGTGTCGACATGACATCTAGACCCAGGTGCCCTAGGCGGGTGGTGGTCAGGACAGTGAGCATTCAGGGTTCAGAAGGATCTATGTGAACTGACAATAGGGTCAGTGGAGGTGGCAGGCTGAAGAGACCACAGCGGGTGGACGGCAGAGACTGACTTGCTGCTTACTGGTGGGGTGACTGGTTTTGTAAGCTTTCCACATTGGTTTATTTTTTCTGGCTCATAATTACCACTTGGTTCTGGGTTGAGGTTTGTTGGTTCCCATTCTCAACTCTGGAAGAGTTGCCTTCTTCCCCTAAGGTGAGCGGGGCTTAGAAGGAGAGGCTGGGAAGGTCAGAAAGCAGAACTTGAAATTAAGAACCCTTGAACTCTTCAACCAATTTTTTTTTAAATAACAAAAAGAAAGTCCATGTGTTGTCTGGGGACAAATTTGCCTCTCAACTTTGAAACAGATGGTGATTTAGGAACTCCAGTAATTTTGTTGTTTTTACAATGAATTTGATGACTAATCTTTAATTCCTTGGGTAATAGTCTACACTGAGCATTAAGGAAGGCAAACAGTTGTTCTGGCTAGGCTGTATGCTTTCTGGCCAAAAATCAAATGGTTTATAGCAAGGAAAGGACACTGAGCAGTTCTTTCAAAGGTTCTCTTTATGCTTTTATAACCAAACTGAATCACTTATTGATTTGAGTGACGTTGTCTCCTATAAAATTACTTGTGTATAAGAAGTTAAACTGGCCTTGAATTATACTGGATTCTTCTATGGCAGGCATTCGTATGGACATTGGAAAGTATGTGTGTGGTATTTCAGTGAGTTGAATGCTTTGGTCTTTTGGGCTAAGATTCTTGTCTGGATTTCTCTACCTTCCTTCTGGAATACATCAGCCTATTTTTTTTTTTGCTTTGGAAAATATTAGCTGTTTAACAACTGTAACTTAATCTTCGCTGATTCAGGATCACGATGACTCAACCATCACTAAGAACTTGAATTATTACTGTACCATTACATAGATGGGAGATGACTGGGTTGAATCCAGACTGACCTCAGGGCTTCCCTGGAAGTTACTTATGGAAGGAACTTCTGAGAACAACTCCTTCCCTCTCTTATAGGTTGAATATGGGGGAAGGGGGAGACAAACATCTCTGGTTAATAATTCAATAACCTGAAGGCTTGCTCTCTGAATATAGATTAGTCACAAAGTAAATCTCTATTTGTTCTTAGTTAGAAAGTTTAATCATTCTAGGTTTGGCCACTGTTTGTCCTGTGTCCTTGCTCCTCATACAGAGGGTGAACATGTGCTGACATAAGAAAGGACACACCTGCAGGCTGTATGTGCGTGGTCATCCATGGAACATGATGGCACATTACAGATCACAGCAGGCAGGTCCTACTGTAAAGTCTTGGAGAAGGATGGGGCTACTGAACCTGAGGTAACCATGGCTGTCACTTTTACATTGAGGAGTAGCTTCTGAGACCTCCAAGGTTGAAGTTGGCTCTGTCACTGTTGTCCCCTGATTGAGAATTGAATGGCACTGTGCCCAGTGGGCTGCACAAGACAAGTATCTGCAGACACTAAATTGGTGGAGGGAAAAGAAGAAATTACCAGAGTCAGACAGACCTGGTTTGGGATCTAGGCTGGCTTTGGTGTTTGGAATTGTGTTATTAATTAGTTAATTAAGCACTTGGTTGCTGTGAGGATAAAATGCAAGGACAGATGGATTTCTTGTGAGCTGCTCTCTCTTCTCTTCCCTTCCCTCTCCCCATCCCTCCTTCCATCTCTCTTTCTCTCTCTCATTTCCTCCCCCTCTCTCCCTTCTTTCCATCTCTCATTCTTCCTCCTTTCATTATTTGGAGGCAGTCTTTCTAAGTAGACCAGGCTAGTCTTGAACTCTCAATCATCCCACTTTTTAGTGCTGGCCTTATAGACATGCATCACCATACCTAGAGCACTCAGACCCCTTCTTACCTCATTCCCCCCCCCCCCAGAAGAATGTAGTTTGGTATTTACGATAAGCAGTTTATGCATAGTATAACAAATAACTTATGCATGTCCTTTTGGAACTATGATGGCTACTTATTTGGGTTTCACTTGATACTTGCTTCATTCATTATTTTTTTATTTGTATATGTGTATGTGTGTGTGTGTGGGGGGACAAGTATCTCAGAGGACAACTTTTCCAGTGTTGATCTTTAGTTTCCTCTCAGTGAGGCAGGGTCTCTTGTTTCATCTCATTTGAGGCATGATTTCACGTTCTTGCTGTTCACTGCTGCTCCCAAGGCTATCTAGATGGTGGGTGAGTTTCTGAGAAAATCTCCTGTCACCTTACATTTTCCCATTGGTATGTGGAGAGTCCAGAAGCCTGTCCTGGTTTCTGGCTTATACATGGATTCTGGGACCTGAACTCAGGTACTCAGGCTTGTGTGGCAAGGGTTTTATCCACTGAACCATCAGACTTTCCCATTTTTCATTTACTTCTTTGTGTCTCATAACTGCTCGCTTATAGTCCTGAAGCTTGGCTCCAGTCCGTCTGTATCTACCCACTGTGAAGTCTGCAGAGCCAACCTTCCTCATCCAGTGTTACTGTTAAGGTTCCTGTTGCCAGAAGCTCATCTCCAGGAGGTCAAATAACTGCTCTTCTTTACATTCCCTTCTACTAAAGTACTCTCTCCATTTAAGCAATAAGCAACGGCATGTTTTTAAAAGCCTCTTACAAAGCAAAGACACAGGCATTCAGAATGTTTTTCTCCTGGTTGAGATCAGTGTAGAACCCAAGCAAACTTTCCTTTTTTTTAATTGTCCATAATGAGTTACAATATTTAGTGGGCAAACAATGCGTTGTTATCCCCAATTCCCCGCTGCCCTCCCCTCCCCACTCCGCTGGATAACCTCCTCCATGGGTCGTCTGGATCAGTCCTTGTGACAAGGGACCATGAATAGCCTAGTATTCAGCCAGGTTCTCCTGGCCCTAGTATGTTGTCACTGAGGGGTGCCATGCCTCTGGATAGTCTCCTCCACCACGGCTCTCACAATCTTTCTGCCCCCTCTTTGGCATAGTTCCCTGAGTCGTGGTGGATGAGTATTAAGGCTGCTTTAAGGTTGTGAGCAAGCAAACTTTCTTGAGGAATGCTCAAGACTTCTTTCTGAATTGCTTGTGGACTTTCAAAGATATCTGTGATGAACTGATTAGCCACCTGAGCCTTCTCTAGGAGGTCCAGACCAAAGTCTCCATAGTTCAGGGGAGACAGAATAAGGACAATACATCCTTTAACAGGAGCATCTGTTGACGGTGCAGTAAATTCTACTTTATCTCCACAAATTATTTTAGCATGGCCCTGAAGCAGAGCCATCTGTGGGTCTAACTGAACCCATATTAAACATTTATGGCTCTGGATTTACCAAGTTCGATCCAGAGGGCAGTTTTTTTTCTGGAAATTTCTATTGGTTCCAGTTTTGAACTTGGCCACCATCTTCCTGCCTGTGCACTGCCTCACTGCTTACTTGTTTTGTGCCCTTGTCTTTCTGAGACTACATATAGCAAGAGTCACAAAATTTGACCCATGCATTGTTCACAGCTTGATTTTATAAATGAAATTTAAAAAATATTTTTGTTATTTGAGAGAGAGAAATAGAGAGAAACAGAGAGAAAGAATGAGCACATCAGGGCCTCTAGCCACTGCACACAAACTCCAGATGCATGCGCCACTTTGTGCATCTGGCTTTATGTGGCTACTGGAGAATCGAACCTGGGTCCTTAGACTTTGCAGGCAAGGAGCTTAACTGCTGAGCCATCACAAGCCCATAAATATTTTATTGAAACAGCAATCTACATTTTTTTCAAATTGCCTGTGGATGTTTTAACAATAAACATTAGAGTTAAGTAGTGGTGTCCAAGCCTGCAAAGCCTAAGATGTTGGAAAGAGAATGTGGGTGCATGACCCATGCTCAAGGCCAGTTGTGCTCCCAGGCTGTTCTCTCATAGCTAACAATATTATCTCATAAGACTGTGTTTTCCAGGGCAGCCTCCTTCATCCTTGAACGTATCTGCCTGGCATCCTGGTCTCTCTAGGTGGGACAAAGCTGTTGACCACATTGTGAAGAGTTCAATGCTTACTGAAGTCATGCTGACTGCAGGTATGTTATCAGGAAGTTGTTGTGATCAGAAACTGAGACTAGTCATGATTGGTTGAGGGCATCTGGAAGGCCACAGACTCTGTAGATCTTCTATCCTGCCATGTACAAATGTCCTGTTAGTGTTCATGGTCAGGACAGTGGCCTGGGCAGAAAGCAGAACACTGCTCAGGTGGGTTGGATGCATGTGATGCCTGTTACACACTTTCATGCTTTCTTTTTAAATGTGACACTGAGGACCTGAGTTTGCTTCTCAGAGCCCACATAAAAGCCGGATGTTGTGGTGAGCCCCTGTAATTTCAGCACTGGGGGGTCAGAGAGAGGAGGATCCTTGAGGCTTGCCGGCTGACTAGTCTAACCAAAGTGGTGAGCTCTAGGTTGAGTCTCTAAGACAAAAATAAGGTAGAGATTAATTGAGGAAGACACCCAGTGTTGACTTCTGCCCTTCACATACTCATACACACATGCTCGCACTCACGTGTGTGCCCCCACACAAATGCACAACCACATCACACATACACATGCCAAAAAGTGGTAGCACGTAACAAGGCAATATACTTAACATGGGCATCCACTGATGTGATTGAATAGATAATTTTTGCACATTGAGGAACAGACTCTACAGTCTGCCTGTGAAACTAGGAAAGTGGTTTCTGAAATGAGGGCTGTCCTATACCATTGAGCAAGACATGCCTTGCCCAGCGGGAGCAACTGGGCTTGGTGGAGCTTTAGAGAGAGGGGCTGTCTTTTTCTCATTTGCCTGCTGAGAAGAGCACCTTTTCTAATTAGTTTGCTATTTTTTCAATTCACTGACTGGTAGGAACGCTTTATTTAATTTCACACAAACGAATTATGTATGCACTAGAACGTCTATCAGTTATGATAAGAACTAGGTCTCCATAGTTATAATCATCTACAAGCCCAGACCTCAAAGAAGTTCTGTAAGGGAGATAAAACCTCTTTGATGAATACAATATACAATAATATAAGACTTAAATAATATCTCAAACAATAGGTTTCTGGCCATGAGTCCAGGCTGCCATATGATTAATTGCCAATGTAATTCCACAGCTATAGGAATGCAGAACAAGAAATGGTATCACATTTGTCCCTTTATTTGGGGTTGCTTCTTTCCCTGAAGGCATTTAGCCAAATAACCCAGCTAGGAGCTGTGTAACAGTATTAGCTGAAATTGCGCTGTGCTCGTGGGCCAATGAAAGAGAAATGAGCTTCCCCAGATAGACTTTCCAACGGCAACCATATTGCTCCAGAACAAAGCTCATCTGTATGTAAACTGAGCAACGAAATAGCCCAGCCCATTAGAGCCTGAAGAATTTTGCTAACGCACCTCCTTGCATCTAATATGGTCATGGCTGAATGTTCCCAACTGTGCCTGCTTTGACTTCCCTCAGATAATTCTCCCGCACGCATTGGTTTAACGATAATGTTCAGCTCACTTTTGACTGAAACCAACATTAAAGGGATTTATGTCTATATTAAGCCTGGCTGTAAAACTTAATGAATTTTAACATTTCTCTAGTGCTGCAAAAATTAAAAAAAAATAACGATGCACACAGAGTCAGACATTTGTTTGAAATCTTTCTTCTCTGCACTGAAAGTTTCCAGTCATTTCTTTTTCTATGGACACAGTGTTGTCTGGTGCTAGATTTGGCTCCATTACTTCTTGCTCTTGGAAATTGTAGCAACTTGTTGAGTTCCTGAGCAATCTCCAGGTAAGAGGGAAGAGTCAGGACACACAGGCATCTCCATGTCCTACGACGCATTCTGGGCTAAGGCACTCATTGTATTTTCCAAGACTGAGCAGTTCCATCCATTGGTCCTCAATGATGCCCATATCAGCAGGACTGGGAAACAATTCAAGCATGAAATATAAGAGGATATAATAATAATACTGAAAATTTCGAATGATAACACACAGCATGCTAAATTAACAGTGCCTTTAATTTTTTTTCAAAGGGAGGGATATAAGTAGATAATTTCTCCAAACCATGGTACATATTGAAGGCAGGAGTGGGCAGTTGCTCAAAGTGACAGGTGAGTCCTCTCCACAGTGATGACTGTCAGACTGACTACATCTTCTTGGCTTGTCTTGTGAGTTCCCATGGCAGGTTTCTCTCATGTATTTTAACAGCTTTCTTCAAAAGCATGCACTCCTGGGGATGGCTGGTGCATTTCAAAGCTGCTTCAAGATAGGCTTAATGACTTGGGTGGTAAAAAGTTTACTTCTTTATTTTCACTAGTTTCTGCTTCAAATTGAGCATCTCCTTCTTAATATGTTTATATTGTCTGGCTGTAAAGCAAAAGAAATTTAACATTTCTCCAACCCTCCAAAATTTTATTTATTTATTTGGTTTTTCGAGGTAGGGTCTCAGTCTAGTCCAAGCTGACCTGGAATTCACTATGTAGTCTCAGGGTGGCCTTGAACTCATGGTGATTCTCCTACCTCTGCCTCCCGAGTGCTGGGATTAAAGATGTGCACCACCACACCCGGCTCAAATTTTTTTTTTAAACAGATGCATAGGTAGAAATTTGTTTGCAGTCTTTCTCCTAATGGACATGGAATGAAAGCCATGGTATTCTGATGGCACATGTGAACTTGTCACCCTGTATCTTTGAATATTCCACTAGAGTTAATGCAGATATGCTGGGTGTCCTGTCGGCTCACCCTTACTGACCACTTGATTTTATGCATTAATAAAGAATGTCGGCTAACATTCTGAAAATGTATACTTTTATTTTTTAATTTTTATTTATTTATTTGTAAGTACAACACACACACACACAGAGAGAGAGAGAGAGAGAGAGAGAGAGAGAGAGAAAGAAAGAATATGGATACAACAGGGCCTCCAGCCACTGCAAATGAAATCCAGATGCATGTGCCACTTTGTGTATCTGGTTTATGTGGGTACTGGGGAATTGAACCTGGGTCCTAAGGCTCTGGAGGCAAACACCTTAACCACTGGACAATCTCTCCAGCCCTGTACTTTTATTTTTGACCATGATGATTCCATACACTTGTGTTTTTTGGTGCTATTGTCTGCATGTTGGTGTTGCTTCAATGATCATATGCTGAAATCTAGTTTTCAATATGTTGGTAACTTGAAGTGGTGTCAGATGGCTGGGGCCATGGGGATGGGGTTCTTGTGAGTACGGTTAGTGTTCTTATAAAAGAAGCCCGAAGAGCTTGTAGGATGCAGTAAGCGCTTTCTATGAGGAATAAGTCCTTGTCAGCACAGAAGGCAGGGCACCATGTCCTCAAATTTCAGTTTCCAGAATGGTGAGAAAGGAATTTATGTTGCTTATAAATTACCTGTGCTGAGATAGTTTATGTCAAATATGTTTTTGTATTTTATAGCAGCCAAAACAAACGGAGAAAACTGGTTGCTCTGTGTCTTTTGTTTTAAATATTTTAAAAGATACGACTTTGTAAATGAAGGTCTCTCATAAATGCTGGGTGAGCAAGCTTTGAAGCTCCCCTTTCAGAGAACTTGGCAACATCTATCAAAATAAAAAAATGAGCTATTTGACCCAATGATCCCAACACTAAGAGTCTACCCTAAAATATAGTTGCATCCAAACAAAAGATTTATATTTAAATGTATTCATGACAGCCATGGTTGTATAACAGTGAAATACTTGACATTTTAAATAACCAGTATTGGGGATGAGTTAAATAAATTACAGTGCACTCATAAGATGCAAAAACCTGTAGCTCTAGCAAATAATGAAATATAAGGCTTGTAATGAACTCATTTCCAAGAAATATTGTTAAGAAGGCAATGTACAGAGTAGAGTGTATGATGGGCTCTTATTTTTATAAAAGAGGGAGGCATAGTTTGTGGTAAATGTGTGAAGTATTTCTGCAAAGAAACACAAGTCTTTTTATAGTGCTTTGTCTCTATGGAAAGGCATAAGGTCTGAGATGGGAAGAAGACATGGTTTTCATTGCATAACCTTTTTAGTGTCAATGGTATATGTATGTATATATTTGCAAGCAGAGAGAGAGAGAAAGAGAGAGAGAGAACAGAGACACAGAGAGAGAATGGGCACACCAGGGCCTTTAGCCACTGCAAACTAACTCCAGATGCATGTGCCACTTTGTACATCTGGCTTTACGTGGGTACTGGGGAATCGAACCCAGGTCATTGGGATTTGTAGGCAAACACCTTAACTGCTGAACCATCTCTCCAGCCTGCCAATGTTTTTTTTTATTCTTTATTATCCATAAATTAGATACATTGAGTGAGCAAATAATGTCTTGGTGTCCCCAGTTCCCCGATTTCCCTCTTCCCTGTCCCAAATCAGCTGGATATCCTCCTCCGTGGGCAAACTGGGTCAGTCCATGGGGGAGGGGGTTATGGATAGCCTAGGAGTCAACCCATTTCCACCCCCCTTTGTATGTTGTTACTGAGGGGATCAATGTCTCTGGATATTCTCTCTCACCATGGCTCTTACAATCTTTCTGCCCCCTCTTCCGCTCAGTTCCCTGAGTCATGGTGGGTGAGTATTAAGGCTGTTTTATTATTGAGGTCTTAGAGGCCTCTGTACTCCTGCCTTTAGGTTGTGTTGAAAATCATTGGTATCTGTCTCGATGGCTTATCCTGGGTTGACTGATTGGCTGTGTTTATAGGACTCTTGTTTATCCCACCTTAAGGTAACACATCTTGAGGGTTTACTTTGCACAAGGGCCTCTTTCAGATGTTTTATGTGTTGGCTTCTCCTTATGATATTCTTATGCACATACTACTCATATCATCACCCCATGTTATAAGCGAGGAAATGGAGGCATAAAGTTGGACAATTGCTGAATATTTGGAAGGGGGCAATCTAGCTCCAAAGGCCAATACAACTGTGCTTTTTGTTCTGAATTAGAATTATAACCATTGCATTCTCCCACATGCATTGTTTAAAAGAGAAAACCAAACACTAACTGGAAAAGAATAGTTTTGTGCACGGACTCTCCAGATCACTCAGGGGTCATGTGTTTAAATCCAAGTGCATCAAATCAGCTAATAATTTAGTCCTCACATGAGACACCCTTCTCAAAGATCTGGGGAGGTGCATCTCTTACTTCAATATGGCCCATTAAGTTTTTAAAAATGGTCTTTTGTAGTAAATTCTCTCATCCAAGGTTGATAAAATGCCTTTGAAGTTTTAACCAGCAAGCAGGTTTCCAAAGAGAAAGCCACTTCTCCCACTTTGGACCATATGGTTCAACTTATTTCTTTGTTTTCTGCTGATTTTGTTGTTCTTCATGGAAGTAGGATATTTTTTAAAATTAAAGTTGGGTAATACAATAACACTGGTGGCTAGATTCCTCAAGGCTATGACCTTGGAAAGAGTCACTTGCCTCCATTTTTATTTTTTATTTATTTTTTTTCTGGAAGCTCTTCAGCACTGTCTGGTGGCTCTTGGGTTTCTGAGTTGAATTTGGAACCACTGGCTGAGGATGACATTCCCAAGGTTGCCCCTGTGGTGTCTTTATAATGGCTCCCAGAGGTGCATGTGTTATCGTGCTGTTGAGAGGCACACAATCTTCAAGTGGAGCCTAGTGGGAGTTAGACATGTGCTGTTAAGGGGATTGTAGAACCCTTTCTTTTCTTCTTCTCTGAATCGCTGAGCCATCTCTCCAGCCTTGTCTCTTCTTTCTCTGTTTCACTTCCAGGCCATCAAGTGAACAGCTTAGATGTATTCCTTCACCACAGGCCCAGGAGCATTGGGGCCAACCAACCATAGATGGATGTTGCAGTCAGTTTTCTAGTTGCTGTGCAGAAAGAACCCAAACAAAAGTGGCTTGTGGAGGAATGGGTTTATTTGGCTTATGGACTCAAGGGGAGACTCCATCTTGGCAGGGAAAATGATGGCATAAGCAGAGGGGTGGACATCACCTCTGCCACAGCACTAGAAACAGTGGCAGGAAAGTGTGCCAAACACTGGCAAGGGGGGAGCTGGTTTATAACCCCCAAAAGCCCACCCAGCAACACAGCTCCATCGAGGTTGTAAAATCCAAACTGCCATCAGCTGAGCATCGATTACCCAAAACACATTGATTTGTTTGTGGGGGACACCTGGATTAAACCATGACAATGGACATCTCCCAAACTGTGTGCCAAGATAGCCATTCCTTCTTTGTCTGGTGATGTCAGGCATCTTGACATGGTAATGCGAAGCTGACCACTACAGATGTTTATCTGCAGGGCTTGCTTCCTGCTTTAAATAACCAGGCATTGCAAGGAAGGACCATGGCTCCTTTCAAAACCACCCTTCATCCAGTGACACCGTCTCTGTCAGGGTCTTCCATCTCACACCTCCCTGTACTGGTTAATCCTTCTTGTCTGACAGAGGCCAGCGTCAGCAGGCAGAAGCATCCCCCCCTCCACCCCCCTGGCGTTTACTTTGACGGTCCATTTCACTTACGTCAAGGGATATTGGTTGTTTTTCTATTTGAAACAGTGATTGATGGTGCCCTCTTAAAATACATCTATTTAATGTAAAAAAAATTCAGTCAATTTAGAGAAACATACTAGGTAAATAACATTACCAGTCATGAGAATTGCAAAAGCGTGTTATGACTGATGGATGTGGAAGAAAGTTCCCGCATAACTTTGCTTTTTCTGCAGTGACTAGCAGAATCAGCATGACACGTGGCCCATGAGTTCCACATCTCCAAGGGAGATTCGGAAAAGAACCAGAAAAGACATTTTATCCCCAACTCTCAATCCCTCCCCTTGCCGTTTGGACATGACGGCTTCAATCTCTTTCAATCTGCGTGCTGCTGGCCATCAGAGGTCCCCAGACATTTATTCAGCCGGTGGTGTATGTCTTCCATCCAACAAATATTTGCTGAGTGTCCACTTCTTATGAGACATTCTGCCATGCAAGTCACTGCTGGTGAGGGAGGCACCCTTGGTTAGGGCTCCTATTAACCCTCATGAGCGCAAGGTGTGGATATCCTATGGATAGTTTTCCTCTCTCTCTCTTTCTCTCTCTCTGCTGGTAGTATGTCTGGTTTGGTGTGTGTGGAATATGCACTTGCATGTGCCTAGATGCATGTCCCATGTATGTGCTGAAGCCAGAAGAGGGCATTGACTGTTTACATGTCAACGGGAAGGCCAGGCCATTCATGTACAAGCTAGAAAGTGGATATCAGGTTTGCTTCTGTCACCTCTTTCTCTCCCTATGTCTGAATACCTCATGATCTCCTTCTGACATCGTCCTCTACTCTTCTTCTTCCTCCTTCCACCCACCATCTTTGACATGGAGAAAACGAATTTGATAAGCACTTAGGATGGATGCATTCAGCATGTTGCTTTTCCCATTATTATTATTTGCTTTAAGAGAAGAGAATGGACATTGGATGATTAAACTCAGTCTCTCATAGGAAGATGGACAGGCAGTATTTGGGAGGCACCAAGAACCTCTTGGCACCAGTTCAAGTGTGTTCTGTGAAAAGTTCTAAGAACATTTGCCACAGTGGCTTCTTTTGGTTCTGAAGGAGAGATTTAATGAGCCCAAGAAGACAAGATAAAGTGACTGATTATTATATACAGCGGGTTTGATTTGCTGTGCTTCTGACAGGTGAGGGCCACTGTGGGAATTGATTATATAAACCCCAGAGTCAAGGTTTACAACAAAGGCTTTCCTGTTAGTAAACAATTTTGTTTTCCATCTGGAAGTTCTTTTCTTTGGCCCAATGTGGCACAGCGGGAGACAGCACACAGAAGAGCCGTTCTGGGCTGATTAGAAAAGCACAGCTTAGTTATAGAGCAGAAGGGGGAAGGACACGGGTGCAGCATACGAATTTGGTCTCTGGTTGTTTGTACCACAGACCAAATAGCACAGCTTCCAGTTCCGCCAGTCAGAAGCTTTGCATAAGAACCAGTCAAGAACTCAGCAATCTGGAACTTTCTGTTGAACGAGAATACTCAGTGAACAGCTAGAGGTCACCCAGGCTGCCTTTGCCTAGAGTGAGGTCTTGCAATGCTGACTCGGGTTGTCTGGAACAAGGTCCTCCTGTGGCCATCAGCACTACTTGAGGCTGCAAAGGTACTTTCCTTAAGTATCCAAAGCAGGGCTGGAGAGTGGCTCAGTGGTTAAGGCACTTGCTTCTAGTGCCTAAGACCCTGGGTTCAATTCCCCAGTACCCACATAAGCCAGACCCACAAGGTGGTGGCCCTGGTGCTCTCTCTCTCTGTATCTCTCTGCTTGAAAAGGAATAAAGAAAATATTTTTTAAAAAGTATCCAAAGCAGCCAGGCTGCCAGAATGACAGTCCAGCTGGTCACCAAAGGACAGGCTGCTCAGCTGACTGGTGCTTTCTCCAAGGAGCTTGGCATGAGGGAAGGACCTAGCAACTGTCATCAAAGAGTCCTAGAGTCCTGGCTCCTGATTGCTTAGCTTATTTTACAGAAAAACAAATGTGAAAGGATGTTTAAGATGAAGACCTATCCTAAATATTATCATTCTTAGCAATGTTTAACCACTTAACTCCTGGCGGTTATAGTAAGTTGTGGCATTCTGTCTCTCTTTATGGATACAGCGAAAAAACATTCCATCCTTTCTTCACCATCATTTATTTTCCTGTAGTTGGACTCTGGAAATGGACAGGTGATGGAGTCTGGCCCGTTGAGACTTCCTGAGTCAGGCGTCTGGTCAATTATCTCCATCAATGATATTTCTCTTTTCTTTTCTTTTTTTAAAGCTTATCATATATAGTATTTATTATTTTGAAGTGTGTTCCATCTGTTCTTTATTTTGTTTTTTTAATTTATTTTTATTTTTTAAAATTTATTTATTTATTTATTTATTATTTTATTATTTTTTATTGTCCAATATCTCTCTTTTCTAAGTCCTGTAGATCGGTTCTCTCATGACCGCTTGCCTCTGCGACCCTATAAACAGGTTCACACACATATTTTGCTTACATAGTCATATTAGATATTTCGTGACTAGCTTTAGACACTTCTTTTCTGCTTATTTTTTTCTTGATATTTTGGTTCTTACCTGATGGCTGTGATCCAATGAGGTGACAGAGTTAGGATTGGATGGGGTATTTCCGTTGCATTCTCTTAATCCTGTTGTACTCCTGGACTCTGCCTCTCCTCAGCTGTGTCTAGCTACACATACACAGAAAGAGACAGCACCTCTGGTTTCTTTTTTTTAGAAAATTTTAATAGAATACCTTAATTTTAGAGACAATTCCATGTCTTCATAATGGAGGTTCGATGTTTTAAAATGATATAATTATATTTTAAATAAAACATTATCATCAAATTATTGGTACAAATTCTGGAACGCCAAATTTTCTACATAAATTTTTGCTTGTAAATGGAAAACACTTCATAAATAGGACTCAGCTATTTATTAAGGATCAATTAATAGCATTTTGTTACTTAGAGAACTTGCAAAACTTTGATATTTTAATTCTGTTTTCTTAGCTGTAAGGTGAAACTATAACTAACCCTATTTAGGTTATACACACACAACACACACATATATTTGAGAACTTCAACATATGAACATGATGCAAATTGGTCCTATTCCCATTGGGTTATATTTGTAATGTCCCCTCTCCCCGACCTCCATTTCACTGAGGGCCCTCAGCAGGGACTAAATAAGTTTTGATGACCATTAAGATCTAAATTTTATTTTTACCTTTTGATGCTTAAAATAAAGTTTCTGTCAAAATTTAAAAAATATACCCAAATAGAGACAAAAATGCCATGTTGCATTAGCAGTAATAGAATTAAAAATATTGCTTCTAAAATGTGTTTATATCTGCTGGGTGAGGGGCTGCAGCCCTTTAACCCCAACACTTTGGGAGCATTGATGCAGGAGTATTGTGAGTTCAAGGCTAGCTTGAGGTATATAGCAAGACACTATCTAAAAAAAACCTTAAACCTCCCCCTGTGTGTGTGTGTTTTATCTCAATGCATGCTCCCCTCCCCCACCCCCATGTTCTCTCTTCTGAAAAGAAAAGACTTATGTTTTCTGGACTTTAACAAATGATCTACATGAGCTGAAGTCAACCTACAAGAGGTATAATTTGGATTTAGTGGAATGAAGGGTGCACAGAGGCACCTGTAAGCACACTTGATTCTGTGACCAGCCACCATCCAAAAGTGACTCGAGTGTCTGTGGACACTATCTGAAAGCAGAGCGGAGCTTGGGACATATTCATTTAGGTTACTGCCCTAAAAGAGTTGATTCTTCCAGCCTTGTGCTGGTCTGATTTCAGGGTCATCACTGCTAAGGTCTATCTGTGCTGTCTGTCAGGATGACAAGGGGACCTTCAGCCAGTCGCATGCAAGCTGCTTGCAGACAGAGCTTGTTTTGTGATTGAATTCTTCCAACTTTCATGAAGATATTACATACCTGATATTCACTAATCACCTGGAATTAAATTTGTTTACTTATTCAAGACAGAGAAAGAGAGAGGTAGAGAGAGGAGGGAGGGAGGGAGGGAGAGAGAGAGAGAGAGAGAGAGAGAGAGAGAGAGAGAGAGAGAGAGAGAGAGAGAGAGAGAGTGTTTGGGTGTGCCAGGGCCTTTTGCCACTATAAACAAACTCCAAATGCATGTGTCACTTCACGCATCAGGCTTTACATGGGTTAATGGGAATTAAATCAGGGTTTTCAAGCTTTGCAAGCACCTTTAACCTGAGCCATCTCTCCAGCCCCAAATTAATTTTTTTTTTTTAAAAAAAGAAAGCAAGCTCCTTGTAGCCATGCTGTGCATCGGTCACCCTATTACTGATTACATAAGAAGATGTCTTCCAGAAGCCCCAAATAACTTGAGGTTGATGGAAAAGGAATGGCTTAGGTTTTGGGTTTCGGAAAGGCAGTGGGATTTAGCTTTGGTGACAAAATGAGAGAGCACAGGGAGATCATGAAGGGCCCCCACGGAGGTGTCCTTGAGACTTCAGGAGAGGAGAAGAGCCTGGAGCTGGGCTGACCCATGCTGCTGCTGTGGAACTTGTGTGCAGGAGACCACAGAGGCCGGGAGGAGCCGGCTCACAAGGCGATTCCTGCCTGATTCATGAGAACGTTGTCAACTCTTGGCAGTAGCAACTGTAAACCAGCACCGGCTGAGCCCAGGATAGTTCTGTGAGAAGATGGGGTGCAGCCAGGGTCATGATGACGAGGACAAGTCAATTTGTGTTCCCCTCCTTCTGACAGGTATTCTCTCATTCTGGAGACATGATCAAGGCATCTCCAGCTGGGTGCTTTTGGTGGGTGTTCTTGTTTTTGGGTGGCAGATGAGGTCAAGGATGTCACTTTTGAGTCTAGATATCCCGGAAGAGATGGAGACACCAGTTTATGGTCCCTTTCCAATGTCACCTGCCTCTCCTTTAGTGACCCTAAAAGTAGCAAAGGTGAGTTTGCTGATAGCTGAATCACCTGTCTGAAGGAACTGTTACATCCAAGTATTAATTATCAAGGATTTGTTTAAACACATTGTATAGAATGGTGTTTTTGAGATCCAGTCAGAAACACAACTATATGGATAGGCATGTGCCACCCAGGGATCTGCTGCTATGATATGCACACAAGTATTTTTCTTAAGTGACCTACCTATGTGTATAATTCTACCCTCCGCTCACTTGAGCCTCAGAGCAGGTTTGAGACTTGAGAATGGTAAACTCCATTTTTTTCGGATAAGAAAACTGAGTCTCAGTGAGGTCGTGTGACTTGTTTGAGGCTTGCCAGGGAAAAGGGGTGAGTTTGTGCTAGAACTGAGATGCTTAACTTCAGACCTGCCTTTCCTTTGCTCTGTTCTGAACAGCACGCACAGTGCATCCAGTTGTTAAAATGGCAAGAGAAAATGGTGAGAGAGGAGACCTCGCTTAGCCAGGCATACTCAGCACTGAGTGGAAACATCAAGACCAAAAATATGTTAAATGACAGTA
Source organism: Zapus hudsonius (assembly GCA_004024765.1). Lineage (NCBI taxonomy): Eukaryota > Metazoa > Chordata > Mammalia > Rodentia > Dipodidae > Zapus > Zapus hudsonius. The sequence continues at coordinate 36,083 of PVHP010003537.1, forward strand.
ATATGTGATGTAACCATGGGGGGTCTTGGGAATTTGGATTCCATCTTCTTTTACATCTATAATAAACCAAACTCATAGATCTTTCTTTTGCTTTGAATAGTTAATCTCTACTTTGGTGATTTTTCTTTTCTTCTTCTTCTTCTTCTTCTTCTTCTTCTTCTTCTTTTTTTTTTTTAGAAAGGACAATCTTGCTAAGAGAAGATGACAAAAGAAAGGCCCATGACCAATGGAGATAGTGGAAAATATCAGTGTTTATAGCTGCAAAAAAGCTAAACGGATCATCAGTTCACTTTCATGAAGAAGTTGTCTTACCTTTGAACAAGACCAATTTTATGTTCCCTGATAATGTGAAATGTTGACAAAGAGAAAAAAGAAAAAAGAGCAAAGTGATCCCCAACAGTTCTGGAGAAAGATTAAATGTACTTCTATTTCCTTTCACAGCTATTCATCATTTTAATTGGTTTTGATGCCAAAAGACTTTGACAACAATTGTGATGGGAATCCTACTTCATAATTCATAAACTATGGCAAAGTGATTTCAGCCTTCTTCCGAAGGCTGCACACTTGCTTTATTAAGTCGTGCAAGATGGAAGACCTGAGGCACATGAATCAAATCAACATGTCTTTGGGTGAGGGTGGAGGGTGGGGATGTGTGGTTCCAGCAGGTGAGTTAGGCACACTGGGCCCTTGGAAGGGGATGCTCTGACATGCCCCTCGCTCCTGGCACCCTGTGATCACCTTTGTTCTCAGCAGTTTTACGAATTGGGAGGGGGGAGCCTCTGACCTTGCTTTCCCATTCCACTACCTCCTTCACTCACAAAAATCCCACTCAAATTCATCTTAGTAAATTCTTCGGCCTTCTTACAGCCCTGAAGGGTGACCCTGTCACAATCACAGTGGCCAATGACTCATTCTCTGCCCTCTAGCTCTCATTCCCTATCGGCAGTACATCTCACTGGGCCTGCAAAAGTCCCTTGTTGCTTGTGCTGTTGTGTGTGTGTGTGTGTGTGTGTGTGTGTGTGTGTGTGTGTGTGTGTGTTATCAGTCTCATTTTTCATTTCTTCTCAACCCTGAACTTCACCCTTCCAGACTGGACTTCATCACCCAGAGTCATAAATTGTCACTTCTTTTTTTAAATTGTTGATATCTTTATTATCTTTAATTAGATACATTGTATGAGCAAATCTTATGATGGTACCCCATTTTACTCCTCCCTGTCCCCAACCCTTAGGAGGCCCTCCTTGGTGGGTGTACTGGGTCAGTCCATGGGTAGAGGGTTATGAATAGCATATGAGATAGCCAGTTCCTCCCCCCCTTTTGTGTTGTTGCTGAGGGGATCAATGTCTCTGGATATTCTCCCCCACCATGGCTCTCACAATCTTTCCACCCTCTTCTGCTCAGTTTCCTGAGTCAGGGTGGATGAGTTTTAAGTCTGCTTTATTGTTGAGGTCTTAAGTGTCCCTGGACTTCTGCTTTGGGTTGTGCTGGGTATTGTCGAATTGTCACTTGTTACTTTCATGTTCAAGGTTGCTCATGGTCTGCCTACTATCCACTCTTTTCTAGTTGACAGGTCACCCTTTTTTTTCTTCTTTTTATTTAAGCCAGATAGTAAACGTTTTAGGCTTTGTGTACATTAAAGTTCCTGTTACAGTGACTCATATCTACCTTTATAGTGGGAAAAGAATCATTAATGAGATATATAAGGGTATAGCTGTATTACTCAAAATCTTATTTACTAAAAACAAAAAGAACAGAGAACCATGAGGTTGTAGTTTATAAACCTCTTCTTGTAATGGGTTGAGTCTCTCCAAAAAGATATGTTGAAGTTGTAATTCTGCTATGGACACCCAACTCCTTCCCATATCCCAATGAACTTGACCTTGGAAATAATGTCTTTGCAGACGTAAGATGAGGTCTTGCTGGATTCCTACCAACTGAATCCAGTGGCTGGTTAGGGTTAGGGTTAGGGTTAGAAGGCCATGGTGAGGGGACACAGAGATGCCAGAGGACAGCACCACATGCAGATGGGGTTTGTGATGGGAGCAAGGATCAAGAGACAGAGGGTGACCAGCAGCCACTAGCAGGTAGGAGAGGCCTACATCAGCACCTTCAGAGGGACCACCCTGCTGACAGCTTGATTGTAGACTTCTAACCTCCAGGACTATGAGAGAACACTGATGGTGCTCTACCCCTCCCTCTAGTTTGTGATAATCTGTTACAGCAGCTCCAGGAAACAAACCTGTGGCCTTGGCCTTCCTTTTCCCACTTGCTGCAGGCATTGCCCTCCATCCATACCCGTCCTTCCATGCTTTCCACCCATTCTGTAATTCTTTGTCCTTATTGCTTTAGGTATTGGTGAGCTAGAGCATTTACTATGTAGGAAGAACCTCTCTGCCCTTCTGGACCCTCTGCTGTGGGCTGATGTATTCACGTGTCCATCCTCACCAGGCCCGTGTAGGTGGCCCGCAGGTACCGACTGGGTGGTTTACTCCATAACACACTGCACATACAGGACACTCAGAAAACATGTTAAATGAATGAATGAATAAATTATAGGAATTGGCTATTTTTTAAGTTTGAAAATTTGACATTTTGAGAGCTGTTAGGTAGAGCATACTTGTGTAGAATAATGTAATTATTAAAATATGGCGATTTATCTTTGGAATTAGGCAGAACAACAGAAGTATGTTTCCCAGAGATTTTGAACTATTAAACATCAATGTTTAATGTTTCGCTACTTGTATTTTTCTACATTAAAAGGTTGATATCTCCAAACCTTCTTTAAAATGTATGTAGGTGTCTGTGTATGTATCTATGTATTTATTTTTTGAAGAAATAGTCTTGCTATGTAGCCCAGGCTGCCTCTGTCTTCTGAGTGTGCTGTCATTACCTGCTTAAACCAGCAGGTCCTGGTCAAGCCTTCTTTATTCAGAGGTCACTATTATAATACTTTTATTGATAGCACATTCAGCTATGGTCTTTGTAAACATTACTTGCTTATTTCATTGCATTTTGCTATTGTTACTTTAGAAAAATAAGTAGACTAAGCCAGGAACTGTACAGTGGGGACCAGAGCCTGTCTCTGTGTTCAGCCATTGTAAATGGAGCATGTCTTTTTTCAGCTTGCTGATAATAAAGTCCAAACTTAGAGTACTAATTTCTAAAAAAAAAAAAAAAAATAATAGTAGAAACTCTTTCAGGAATAGAATTTTTTTGAATAAAAACATGTTGGTAAGAAGCTTAAAGATACAAGTTTCAGTACTAAAAGGGTACAGATTATTGGCAAATGCAACAATAAAATTAACCTCCTCACTAAATTAAAGGGAAAAAGAAAATGATACATGGATTAAATCACTAAGCACAAAAATTTTAAAAACAAATTAATATCTGCATTAGCATGAAGAATTGATAGTGTTTACGTATTCTAGTGCTAACACAGGACAGTATGCAGATTACTTATTTCACACAACATATATCTTTTAAAAATATTTTATTTATCTGCAAGCAGAGAGAGGCAGACACACACACACACAGAGTATGGGCATGCCAGGGCCTCCAGCCATTGCAAATGATCTCCAGATGCCTGTCCCACTTTGTGCATCTGGCTTTATGTAGCACTGGAGAACTGAATCCTGGTAGTTAGGCTTTGCAGTCAAGTGCCTTAATTTCTGAGCCATTGCTCCAGCCCATCACGCAGCACATTTTTATACCATGAAAGTTACCAGTAAAATACATTTAAAATGACTGAATACAATTCACGTACACAGTTTAATTACAAGCTTTTTTCAGTTGGTTGAAAACTCTAATAAATGCTAAAGGCTTATTTAAAAAAAGGATAGAATCTGAAGACTGGAGAGCAGATTCAACAGCTAAAGGTGCTTTCTTGCGAAACTTGATGACCTGGGTTCAATTCCACAGCATCCGCATAAAGCCAGATGCACAGGGTGGCGCAGGCATCTGGAGTTTATTTGCAGTCAGTAGCAGGAGGCTCTGGTGCCCCCAAACTCACTTTCTCTGTCCATCTCCTCCTTTCTCTCTTTCTCAAATAAATACATAAAAATCATTAATAAGAAGAAAAAGAAAAAAAAAGAAAAATAAGTAGACTATAGGAGAGGAAGTAGCTGTCAGTAGAGATAAAAAATAGAGGCTTCAAAAGAAACATAATTGATTCAAGATAGAAATCTTTTGGTGTGTTGCAAACAGCAAATCTTAGCTCTAAAAGAATATTTTTGGGGTTTAACTCAACAGTGCTCAGTAGTCATAGGAAGGAGGGAAAATTAAAAAAATTTTCTTCCTTTTGAAGATAAATCCTCAAAAATTATGAGTTGAAGTATAAAAAGAATTTTATGGTTATGATAACTGTTGCGGCTGATTTCTCATTGTTAGCGGCAGAAAGTACCCGACCAAAGCAGCTTGGGGAAGAAAAGGTTTATTTTGGCTTACAGACTCCAGGGGAAGCTCCATGATGGCAGGGAAAATGATGGCATGAGCAGAAGCTGGACATCACCTCCTGACCAACATCAGGTGGGCAATAGCAGCAGGAGAGTGTGCCAAACACTGGCAAGGGGAAGCTGGCTAGAACCCCCATAAGCCCGCCCCCGACAATACACTGCCTCCTGGAGGCTCCAATTCCCAAACTGCCACCAGTTCACCAGTTGGCATTCGGCGCACTTAAGCTTATGGGGAACACCTGAATCAAACCACACCATAGCATTTTTTAGTCTTCTGAGAATATAACCCTATGTTATAAAA
>PVHP010003537.1:40934-77564 GCA_004024765.1 Zapus hudsonius
AGAGAGAGAGAGAGAGAGAGAGAGAGAGAGAGAGAGAGAGAGAGAGAGAGAGAGAGAGAATGACAATGGGTATGCCAGGGCCTCTTGCCTCTGCAAATGAAATGAACTCCAAAAGCTTTGCACATCTGGTTTTGTGTGGTTACTGTGGAATCAAACCTGGACTGGCAGGCTTTGAAAACAAGCACCTTTAACTGCTGAGCCCCATTTCTGATACTTTTTTTTTGAGGTAGGGTCTCACTCTAGTCCAGGCTGACTTGGAACTCATTATGTAGTCTATGTGTCCTGGAACTCACAGTGATCCTCCTACCTCTGTCTCTACAGTGCTGGGATTAAAGGCGTGCGCCACCACACCTGACTCTCTGAAACTTTTAAGATGCATTTGAAGGGGAAAAGAAAGGAAATGAAGCATCTTGGCTTAGCTCAGCGCAGCATAAAATGCACAAGTGAGGTTTTCTGGACTCATTTTGGGAATCAGAATACAGAGCAGGAGTTCCTTATCTGATGGTGGGGACACAGTAGGGTTGGATGGCAGCCACTCCCAGTTCAGTGCTGTGTATTGAGAGCAACAGAGAGATGCTGTCTTGCCCTCCAGGACCAACCAGTCTTTCTTGGGCTTTCTGAGGAAAGTTGTTTTCTAGAGATTCAGTAGTGCTTAGGTTACCATATGAGCCAGTCATCTCAGAATAGAGAAAATCTTAGCTCCATACAAAACCACGTGTGGGAGTGCATGGGAAGTTCACCCAAGTGTCCTCCAAATAGAGACTGGAGGACCCAGTGTGTCACATTACAGAGCAGCAAAAAGGAACAAGTGACTGATAGACTCAGCCACATGGATAAACCATCAATGCACGAAAAGGCTAGGCTCAAAAGGTTACAGTTTTTATGATATCCTAAAAGAGACAAAACTATAGGGCATGAAAATACATTTGTAGTTCTCAGGGACCAGAGTGTGGGACCGAGGGGTGGACAAGGGAAGCATGAAGTGATATTTGGGAAGGGTGTTGAGGGGATGTTCAGTCTTTTGACCATGGTGGTGTTAACATTTTTTATGTTTGCCAAGTCATCAAATGGAACTCCCCCCCCAAAAAAAAACTCATTTGACCAAATTGATGGTGGGTCACACATCTCTCTAAGATGTTGAAGACCTTCCTTGGGGTTTTGGACATTTCAAGGGAGCAGACATCCTTACCTTCCTCCAAGGTCAGATTGTCTCAGTTTCAGAAAGAGTTTAACTCTAAGGAAACAATGCCTGGGGTCTCCAGCCAATCCACTTTGGTTGGAAAGCCAGACTTCTGCTTCCTGGAGGAAGAGCTGTATGGGCTGAGGGCTTTTCTGTGTCTTGCCAGGGTCGTACCTCTGCTCTTGAGAATCCAGCACTCATTTTTGGGCAGTGAGAGTGGCATCTTTTTCCCAGCTTGTTCTTGGCTTCTACCCCTCTCATAGCTCGTTACTCAGCATTGAAGTTGAGGCTGGCAAAGGAGTTCCCTTCAATTCTTCTTCATTTCTGGTTAATTACAGCACTTGACACAACACTACTTCTGTCCTTACATCTATTTACTAGCAAATGTTCAACTCATATTCTCTCAACTCTCATTAATCTCATTGTTTAAGAGTTTTTTTTAATTAAAACTGTGTTTTTTTTTCTCATCATGGAAATCTCACATTAATAGTGGAAACAAGGCCATGCTGGCCTCAGCCTCAGCTCCAGCCCTGCTCTTCAAGGGGCGTTGGCCAATCTTTGAATAATGCTACATTCTCTTGACTTTATTTTCCTTCTCTGTGAGATCAGAATGAGAAAGGATGCTCTAGAGAAGATGATGAATAATTCAAAGAATAATTTTATATGGTCATTAAAATTAAAATGACAAAATTAAAAATTGCATAATTGCATAATTAAAATTTCATGGACTCCTTGACCTAGCCATTTCACTTCCAGGAATTTATTCTAAAGGAATATTCACACAAGGATTCAAAGAACTCTACTCAAGGAAATCGATTAACTGTCATTTTTCACTAGCAAAGCTTTGGAGGAAAATCAGGGTGTCAGTCACTAGGGGCTTGGTAAAATAAGGTATAGTGTATCCATATTGTGGGAGAGAAGATCCTTGTTGTTAAATAAAAAAAATAGGGCTGGAGAGATTGCTCAGTGGTTAAGGCACTTGCTTGCAATGCCTGACGACCTGGGTTTGATTCCCATGTAAAGTCAGATGCACCAAGTGGTACATGCATCTGGAGTTCATTTGCAGTGGCTAGGGGCCCTGGCTCACCCATTCTCTTTCTCTTTCTCCTTGAAATAAAAAAATGAAATATTTAAAATAAATATATAAATAAAAACTAAAAAAGCAGGCTGCATGATATGATGACGTGCTGTGAGTTCTGGAAGAAAAAAATGTGGAAGGATTCACACAGAAATACCTCATCATCCAAACTGGAGAGTGAGTGGGATTTATAGGGGAGGAAGAAGAAGAGGAGGGAAGAGTCTTCGTGTCCTCTTCTTTAATATTTGAGCCATTTTTATGGTGAACAAGCACTGATTCTATATTTAAAAGCAAGAATGACAATCTTCCAAGTGCCCTGGCGGCCTCCACAATGACAGGAGTCTTCTACTTCTGTGCCACTTGGGTAATGAAGGAACTTGAGTAATCCTGGGCTGATACCTACCAACCAGGTGGACCAGTGGAAGGACTGAAACCCGAGCAAGTTCCCACTCTACTCTAACCACAGTCAACAGGGCTTTGTTATCAGGGACTGGTTTTTTAATTGGCCCTGTTGCTAATAGGTATTTGCAAATCACATTTTTTGTAGGTATAACTTATGCATAGTAGATGATGCAATCTTAGCACTAGCTTGATGAGTTTTGGAAGTGTGTAAACTCATGGGCTCGTACAAGACATGGGGAATTCTCATCACCTTGGAGAGTTCACTCACTAAGGCCAGTTTTGATTCCTCTTCCCCTGCCATAGTCAACTACCATTCTGATTGCTAATCGCACCAGTTAATTCTTGTGGCTGAGACAAACACCCTCCCAGAAGCAGCTTATGGGGGGAAAGGGTTGATTTTGACTTTCAAGGGGAAGTTTTAAAAAATATTTTGTTATTTATTTATTTGAGAGAGAGAGAGAGAGAGACAGAGAAATGGGCACATGAGGACCTCCAGCCACTTTATGCATCAATATTTATGTGGGCACTGGGGAATTGAACTCAGGTCCTTCTGCTTTGCAGACAAACCCCTTAACCACTAAGTCATCTCTCCAGCCCCTCAAGGAGAAGATTTTCATCATGGTGGGGAAAGTGTGACAGGTCTGAGGGAGAAGAAAGTGGCAAGAGTGAGCTGGCTGGCACTGACAAGTGAGGCTGGATTATAGAATTCCAAGACCCACCCCTAGTGAACACTTCCTCCAGCAAGACTGTGTCTCCCAAAGGGTTCACCAGCTGGGACTTAACTATTATGAAGCTTTATCACAAACACACGAGGCTATGGGGGACATTCCACATTTCAGCCATCTTAGAACTTCATGTAAATGACAGTGAGTTCATATGCATTCTTTTGGGTTTGCCTTCTTTTTACCTTCATGTTTTGAGATCTGTCTATCTTGCTGTATATATGTATATATATATATATATATTTTCATTGTAAGATTGTATCCCATTGTATGAACTTATCACAGTTTTATTTAGTCACTTACTGATAGACATTAGAATTATTTTGTTTTTGCTGACATGAATAAAGCTGCTGTGTATATGTCTTTTAAATGTGTATGTTTTTGTTTTACTTAGGTATATCCTGGGGAGTGGGATTTCTGATTGTGTGCCAAACCTTTTCCCCAGAAGATTATACCATGGGCATTTGCACTAGCAGTGTATGAGGTGGCAGACAGATTTTGTCCTCATCAGTAGGCACCTTTAGGTACATCTTCAGGCATTGGGCTTTGGAGGAAAGGCCGTGGATAGCTTCCAGCAGTAATAATGCCTGCTCCTTATGAGCTCTTACTCACTCCAGTCTCCATCCTCCTTAAATTGTAGAGACACAGGACAGACAAGTTCCAAGGAAGTAGGTCTTCTTTTAGTTGGCAGCCCCCAGGGCTAAGTCCCCACACATATAGGTTCTCACCCTTTCCATGTGAAAGAGCAGCCATGGTTTTTAGGTTCAGTCAACATGTGTTACAGTTACCTTTTCATTGCTGGGACAAACACCTGACCAGAAGCAGCCTATGGGAGGAAAGGGCTTATTTCAGGTTTACAGATTCCAGGGGACACTTCATCATGGCGGAGGAAGCTGGCTCATGTTATATATCCAGAGGAGAGAGGCAGGACCAACAGAAGCAAGCATAAGCTAGAACAGCTAGAGCTCAAACTGGCTCTCCACACACCTAGCAGGACTAGAATCAAGATCCGCCCCGGGTGACACACCTGCTCCAGCAGGGCTCTACCTGCTGAAGACTGAGTAGGATGCTTCATGCTAATGGGGGAGATTATCCAGAGGCATCGCCAGGAGAACCTGGCTGAATACTAGGCTATCCATGGTCCCCTGTCACAAGGACAGGCAACCATGGAGGAGGTTATTCAGCGGATTGGGGAGGGGAGGGCAGCGGGGGAATTAGGGATAACAACTTTTTGTTTGCCCACTAAATATTCTAACTATTATGGACAATAAAAAAAAAAAGAAATGCCTGAGGCTAGGGAGCTGGGGGAGGGGCCGTCATACATTTGCCTTGAAACCACCACAACATGCTGTTGTTCACTTGAGCTAACTTCCTCTGTTTCACCACCCCATCAACCACTGTGTGTGGACACACACCCTATATTGTAGATATTCTCTGGTCACATATGCCCTATATCACAGCTGTGTGACCCCATGGCCCTGGCTATTCCTTTCAAAACCATTGTCTATTGGCACATAGAGGTCAGCATTTCTCAGGATGGGCTGTGCTGTACCTACCATGGGCTGCATGTGCAAAGTGTTAGGCATGAAATATATCCTATTTTTATGGCCAGTGAGGTTTTCCCAGCTATGAACATAACATACAGTTAACTTTAAAATGATCTTTGTAAGTTAAAATAGTGAGTCAAGTGAAAATGATTAAATAAATAAAAGCACAGTGTGTCACAAGAATCCAGGTTTGATTTCTCATTTAGAGAAACCTCAACTCTGTTACAATTGCTCATTAGCTATTAAAGATACTCAGAGCAACTAGGTTGATCATCACAATCAAAAGAGATTTACTAAGCACCCACTGTCACTCAGAATATAATGAGCCCCAAAGTAGAGATGGGTCTCTGCTTGGGATTCAACATCAATGTTACTGTTACTAAATATATTCCTGTCAAAATCTTTGTAATAGATAACTCTCCATGGTGTGCAAAGAATCCTAGCATCCAATTAATTTCTAGATCAGCTCCACGCGCTTTCTGATTAAGATCATAAATGCTGTTCAGAGAGCTCTCTGTGGGATGGTTCGGGTCCTGCTGAGGTGGGGAGCAGCCAGTGTTTGGTGTGCTGCTCTCCCTGCTTCTGCATTTTGCATGGCAGAGACCTCTCCAGGACCAGGTCCCTGGCTGACCAGGCAATAATGAGGCTGGCACAATTTCAGGGTATTTTCATCTGTATCTTGTAGAGCTGCCTGTGTTGCTGACATTATCTTAGCTGTTAAGTGTTTCTGAGTTTTCTTATTAAAGAGGAAAAGTGATGTAATTTCTTTCCTTTCTTTAAATCAGAATAGCTCCTCTGCAAATAAACTTTCTCCCAGAAAAACCAACCCCTGCCCTCGCCCTCCATGGTTTGGTTTCCTGCTTCTTCTTCTTTGTTTTTTCTTCTTGGAGACAGAGTCTCCTCTGTAACCTAGGGTTGCCTCAAACTCACTACAGGCAGGATTTACATTGTCAACAATCCTCGGGTTTACATCTTAGCGATCTTACAGGCATGAGCTACCATGCAGTTCTTGCCCATTCTCAGTCCATCTCTATAGCCGGAAGATCTTTGAAAAGTGGAAAATCCTGGCACGCCACCCCCTTTCCTCTAAATGCACACAGATTCCCAAGTTTCTAGGATGAAGGTGCAGATCCCTATGGCTCACAGTCCACACAGTTCTCTTTTTCTTTCTCAAGTGTCATCTCATGCATTTTCTTCTGATTGCTACAGCTTTCCCTCCCCCCCCAACACACACACACACACACACACACACACACACACACGCACACACACACAGAGGCCTTGGTCTTTTTCAGATCATGGATATTAGCTGAGCATGTTCCTGTCACAGGGCCTTTGCATGGTTCCTTCTGCTGCCAGACACATGGTGAACTCCTCCTCAGGCTAGGGATGTCATCTCCAGGGAAAACTTCTCTCACTCAGCAGCCCAGGCTGAGCTCCCTGAATGAAACACATTGCCACAGCACACCAGCTTTCAGCATCATTTCTCCAGCTCTTTCTTTGGAGACCAACTTCCTGGAGGTTGTAGAGGGTGAAGACTAGGGCTGTTTTAGTCACCAACCCATCTCTGCCCCCACATTGGCCCTAACATCCTGCTTCCTGCTATTCATGACCTTGCAGATAGCCCTCACAGTGAGTAAGGCAGCTCACATAAACACTGGGATCTTGCAAAATGGCAGTGTGTGACATCTTATATTAGAGCATCAATGACACTGCAGTTGACATTTTGCTCCCTTGTGGACCACTTGCCTTGGAAGGAAACATTGAGAAGATACTCAGACAGGTCATGCCCAACCCCACGGGGAGTAGCTAGGTCTGCTGACAATTGTCACCATGAAACCATAGAGAAGTGAGTTCTCCAGGCTGAGGGGGACTGTCAGATGACCATGGTCCTGGCTTATACTGGATTTTGAGCTCATGAAAGACCCCCCAGGACACCAGCCAAGCTGTCTCTGAACTTCCAACTCAAACAAACAATGTGAGGTGAAAATAGGTGGTGTTACATGAAAGCTGTCACTGTAATCCAGTATATAGATGGACGCAAGGACAAAACTCACAGAGTCATATCAATAGATGTATAAGTCATGTGACAAAATTCAATATCCCTTCAGGATAAAGGTCCCGAAGAAATTGGGAATAGAAAGAACATATCTCAACATCACAAAGACTGTACATGGAAAACCTATAGCCAACATACTAAATGGGGGAAAAGTTCAAAGCATTTCCTTTAAAATCAGGAACAAGTCAAGGGTGTCCACTTTCTCTACTCTTACTTAATATGGTACTGAAAGCCTAGCTAGAGCATTAAGACAAGACACAGATGAAAGGGATACAAAGAGGAAAGGGAGATCTAAAGTTATTTTTATTTGTAGATGATATGATTCCACATAGAAGAGACCCTACTCATAGATTACACATAGAAGAGACTCCTACTCTACTAGGAGATTGTTAGAGCTGATAAACACTTTCAGCGAAGTGACAGGATACAACATTAACACCCAGAACTCATTAGCCTTCCTATACACCAATAACAAGCATACTGAGAATATAATCAGGAAAATAATCCCATTCACCCTGGCCACAACAACAACAAAAATACCTTGGGATAAACCTAACCAAGGACGTGAAAGACTTCTACAATACAAATGTTAAAACACCCAAGAGAGAAATTAAAGAAAACATTAGGTATTGGACAGACATCCTATGTTTGGGGCTTGGAAGAACCAATATTGTGAAAATGGATATCCTACCAAAAGCAATCTGCAGATTTAATGCAATCCTTATCAAAATTCCAATGTCAATCTTCACTGAAACAGAAAAGAATCCTAAAATTCATTTGCAAACAGAAAAAATCTTTTAAAAATATTTAATTTATTTGAGAGAGAGAGAGGGCACACCAGGGCCTCCAGCCACTGCAAATGAACTCCAGACACATGTGCCCTCTTGTGCATCTGGCTTTATCTGAGCACTGGGGAATTGAACTCTGGTCCTTCTGCATTGCAGGCAATGCCTCACCACTAAACCATCTCTTCAGCCCCATAAAAGCTCTTGGGTAGAAAAAAAAGAGCCAGATGGACCACCATACCTTATTTCAAAGTATGGCATTGGTTAAAAAACAGACATGAAGATCATTGGAGCACAATCAAAGATCCACTTATAAACCCATATAGTCATAGCATTTGATTTCTGGCTAAAATGTCAAAAAATACTCACTAGTGAAACATAGCCTCTTTAACAAATGGTGCTTAGAATATATATGTATATATATACTATATATACATATATATACATACATATGTGTGTGTGTGTAGACGAATGAAACTAGATCCTTATCTCTCTGCATGTACAAGAATCAAGAAGAATCAAGAATGGATCAAAGACCTGAACATCAGACCTGAAACTCTGAAACCATTAAAGGAAAAAGGAGGGGGAACATGTTCACATATAGGCAAAGTAAGAACTTTCTTGAAAGGCCTTTGACAAAATTCAACACCACTTCAACCCCCAACCAACCACTCAACAAATGGGCCATGGGACTGAATAGAGTTCTCCAAGAAGAAATACAAATGGCTAATAAATATTTTTAAAAGTACTCAGCATCTTTAGCCAGCAGGAAAATGCAAATTAAAACTACTTTGAGATTCCATCAACAAAAAATCAAATGACAAGAAATGCTGACAAGGATGTGGGGAGTCCTTATTCACTGTTGGTGGGTGTGTAACCTGGTTGTAGCCATTAAGGAAATCCGTGTGGAGGTTTCTCAATAGGCTAAAAATAGTTCCACCATATGACCCAGCTAGACCACACAAGGGCATATATACCCTAAGAACTCTATACTTCACTATAAGAGATGCTTTCTCAGTCATGCTTCTTGCTGTTCTATTCACAATAGATAGGAAATGGAACCAGCCTAGATGCCCATCAACTGAGGAATGGATAATGAAGTTGCAATATATTTACACAATGGAGTTTTATTCAGCTGTATAAAAATGAAATCATAACATCCACAGGAAAATAGATGGAGCTGTTAAATATTATATCAAGCGAGGTAACCAAGGCTGAGGAAGGCATGTGCTTTCTCATATGCAGATCCTAGCTTTCAATTTTTAGATTTGTTTTTACATTGGAGGAAGAGTCAGTAGAGACCAGGAAGCTTGAAGGGGCCATGAGTAGGGAGGAGGGGGGCGGGCTTAAGGGGAGGGGATAGTAGATATGGAAGTAAGGAACACTGGGGCCAAAAGGTCTAAGTGGGGTAAGGGGAGAGGGGTAGCAGAAGAAAGGATGGGGGAAAATTAAAGATGCTATAAAAGACAAATGGAAATCCGCTTCTTTGTTAGCTAATTAAAAATATAAGTTTAACAAGGAGAGGGTCTGGGTAGAAATGGCCTGTGGCTGAGGATAAAGCAGTATCCAGAAGCCATGGATTGTTACAGGAAAGGCCCAGTGACAGGGGTGGAATATCTCCCAGTGGGCTGTTGGTCAGGGAGGCCTCTGAGACTTCCAGAACAATATAGGCTATTGCCAGTGCTCTTGGCTGCCCACCCAAACTAGATGGTGAGATTCTATCGATGAAGACACCGGATACTTCAGGTGCAGGACACTGAGAAGTCAACTGGAGCTGAGCTGGAAGTCTCTCCTCCCTGCTGGCTGGAAATGCTATGCGGGATGCTGGGAGAGAAAAATGATCAGTCGTCTTAGTCAGAAGTGGACCCTGTGAGTTACAAAACCAGGCAGTTAGGCAAGATGTGTGCCAACTGATGCAAGAGCGGCATGACTCATGTGGGCCAACCAACTGCTCTGATTAGATTTAAGGCCTGCCCCACAGGAGGGAACTCATGCCTGCTGCTGAAAACCTAGTCAAAAACCTATGGTGTGTAGGAATCCTATAGGTCGTGGAGGTGGGCAGAAGTATTATTGTTGTTTGGCTAAACCAATATGCCATGCCCAGCAAATTGTCCTCTGAATACCATGGTTATGCCCAGAGATTATATTGCTCTCACTTTTGGTCAGAGAAACTTCTTTTTGTAGGTGGTGGTGACTACTGGGAAGTCTCAAAACTTGTCAAAGTGCTGAGAAGAGGTGTCTGGAGTGCACAGAACTAAATGAGCATCTATCATGTGCTCCAAGCCCAGGGAACATTGCAGAAGAGGGGACAGAAAGAGCCATAGGATGGGGCAGAGTGTTTCGGAAGACTGTCTTCTAGACGTGACCTCACAGCAGCTGCCATGACCCACACAAGGCCTGTACAATAATAGGCCCATCATTGTGTCATTGTGGATGATGGAGAAGGGGAAAGAAGACGAAGAGGGAGCATTTTTGGAAAGAAGAAGGGGTTTTAGGATGGCTGAGAAAGGTCAAAAGAAGGGATTGTGGTCAAAATACATTATGTACACCTGTGAAAATCATCAACAAAAAGTTGTGTTAAATGGTATTGTTTTATGGAGGTGGTTCTCATGCCATAATCAATGGCTAATGTAGTCTAGTGCTCAGTGAGTAGTTGTTGAATGAATGAATGCATGAAGCCACACGCCTACCCATCTTCTGCTTGCATTTGCAGAATATACAGTTCAGAAAGGGGAACTTGTCCCAAACCACAGTAGCTAATCCTAAGTACGTGCTTGTGTGAGCCTCCCTAGGGCCATTTCTATTATACTGCTTTGGCTTCCCAAAGGGAGAAATTTTAGCATCTAGCTAGCTACTGGGATTTATTTATTTATTTATTTATTTATTTATTTATTTATTTATTTATTTATTTATTTATTTATTTATTTATTTATTTATTTCAGGTAGGGTCTCATTGTAGCCCAGACTGACCTGGAATTCACTATGTAGTCTCAGGGTGGCCTCACAGTGATCTTCCTACCTCTGTATCCTGAGTGCTGGGATTAGAGGTGTGTGCCACCATGCCTGGCTGCCACTGGATATATATATATATATATATATATATATATATATATATATATATTTTTTTTTTTTTTTTCAATGCAGAATCTCTTACTGATCCTGTTAAGAACAGGGCTACACAGTGCTCTGTTAGTACAAAGTATGATTTTCTGGGCCATGAGAAAAAAGTACAACTTCTTTGTTTTAAAAGTTTGGTTAAAAATTTAGTTATTTATTTAAATTGTACTAAAATGCACACCATACAGCTTGCTTTCTAATGTGTGTGCATGGTTCAGAGATGCTAAATGCATAACTGCATAAGCTATCTCCACGAATTTTCACCTGGTAAAAATCAAATTATGTAACTATTAAGAAAGCTCTCTGTGCTTCCCCAACTGGACTTTCTGTCTTTATGAATTTACATAAACAGGTGGATAGTCTGTGAATGGTAATTGGTCAACCCTTAGATTAGATTACAGGGGAAATAAAGGTCTTGTTCTTTTTGTTTAGGGGAAATTTTATTTTTTGGGGGGGAAATATTTTAAATAGTTTTATTTTTTCAAGGTTTAGAGAGACTATCAGATTAAGAAAAGGAAAGAGGAGGAAATAGAGAGCTCACACCATGAGGAAGGAGAAAGGGAGTAAAGCCCCTAATTTATTTTTAAGTAATATGTAGTCAGTAGTCAGCTAAATACAAGGCACTTCTCTTTAGACCCCAAGAATAGCTTGGAGCACATGTCTTTAATTTAGGAAGCAGATGAAAGATTGGTGTGAGGTCTAGCCTAGGCTAGCGTGAGATCTTAAGGAAAAAACCAAACCAAACCAAAACATCAACAAAGAAAAAGCAACAGCTTCCTGGGCCCTCAGATGCCTGCAGTCACTTACCTTTCTCTCACAGGGTGTACTGTCAGGCATGGAGGATACTGTGTTGGAGGCAGAGCGGCACACACACAAGACTTGTCCCAAATATTGAAACAAGGCTGTGTATTTTTTTTTATCGTGTCAATATTAATTACTTGCAATTTAACATTCAATATTATTTTCTGTATTAATTTAACACAATGGATGAGTCTAATTTGGAATGATAAAATTCATTTGCATTTAAATTGCTATTTTAAGCACTCCCTGTGAGGAACTGATAGCATCCATGATTATAATTATAAACATTGTTTCCAAGGCAGGTTTATTTTCTCTTGGAAGGATTTGTAAGTATGACACATGCAGCTTCATATTAATAACGAGGACATCGCAGAGCTTCTTTGCTGCAGAGGTCTGTGAGTAGAGTCCCCATAATTTGGGAATTCCCTTCTAGTGGAATTGTGGCTAAACTAGAAAAACCCATGGATTATCTTTCCTTTTCAGTTTTCACAATCTGCTGACTATTGACCCTACTACAGAACAAACCCCCCCCCCCCTAGGTTAAATTGTCAGCCTAAAAAGGCATGCCTGGAGAAATAAAATGATTGTTAATTGCATGTGATACCGATGATCTAACTCATAAAGGCATGAAGGAAATAAAAGCATCTTGCTCCTTTCTCTGTCTTCTGCTGTTTCTAGAGGCATCTTCTGTCTTTGGTTTTGGCTATGAAGAAATACCACAGGCATTAAAAACACTCATTTTCTGAATGAATGATCTTTGGGGTGACACTCAACAGCTTTTTTTTTTATGCTGGTGCTGATCCAGGTATAAATAAGTAATTTCCTCCATGAGCAGAACAAAAGGAGGAAGGTAACAAAGGCAGAAAGAGAGGAACTATGGGAGAAGAAAGTATGGTCTGAAGAAATGGAAAAAAAGTGGAGGCAAGAAAGAAGAGCCAAGCATTCATTCACTAGTCAGCCAGCCATGTGATAGGGATTTATTAATTGCCCCGGCCACCCAGCTGTGTGGAGGATAAAGAAATGAACCCCACAGTGAGGGTGGTGCCACCCCAAACAATAGCACACACATCCCTACAGACCATTTTAAGAAGCAGGAAGGTATTGGCCAGGGTGTGGTGCTAAATCTGAGAATGACCCAGTGGTGAGAATTTGTAAATTTTTTTCCAAGTCTTGAATTTAGGGGCCAATGTTGAAAAGGTGACAGGTCAGGCCATCCTGAGCCTCCCAGTAAGGGGGAGAGGGGTGCAGCTGGAAGGGCAAAGGTCAATGCCACGTGGACTTAAGCAGGAAAGTAGCATGGCTGGTCCTCTTTTTCTTCATCAAAAAGCCAGTTCTGATTGTGTGGGGGAGAATGTGTGGGAAGAATCGAAGCAGGAAGATTTTGTGGGGTCCAAGATGTTGGCTTGTTCCAGGATGCTGATGGTGGGCACAGAGAAGCAGGTATGTGAAAGGGCAGAGTTAGTAGGCTGGCTGGTTGCAGGGAAGGGTGAAGGAGAGATTGCAGAGGGTTTGAGATGTGAGTCACTGCTGTGCCATTTACCAGAGATGGGGGCGACTGGAGGAGGGTCAAGCTGGGTGACATCAGCATGACAGATGGTGAACTTCATACCTCCAACTCACTGGTTAAGTTAGTAGGCAGATCCCCAAACTCTGGGATCATCAGTGAGAGGTGTTTAAGAAAGAGTCCACTTCAGGTGCTATAGCTCAGTGCCAGAGAAGTGGGTTACAGAAAGTGCCCACTTCAGAGGTATAATATATGGGTTAAGTGTGAAAATGCATGTAAAACACACAGCCAGGCTCACAGCAAATAATGAATGCTGGATGTTAGTATTACTGCTCTTCAGAAGTCAACAAAGGTAAAAGAAGGCACAGGCCTTGAGCAGCAGGAGACAGAAGCAGAACCCAAAGGGAGGGCGAAGAGGTAGGAGACAAAACCATGGATCTGACAGTATGTTAGCCCACAAGAACGCCCCATATGAGGGGAGGTGGATTTGTGAGCTAAACCAAGCAGTCAGCAACCCAGTGCTTCCTAACCAACCCATCACGTGGTGTGGGATCATTATGGCTGCTTCTGATGAGGCAGAGTGGTGCTGAACCTCTACTTTGGGCTTACTCCAGGGTATGTATGTATGTATTCCTTGTTTGTGAGGTGTCTGGTGAGAATCCCAGCAAGGCACTGTCTGGATCAGATGTCTCAGTGTCATTCTGGTCATCACATAAGCACTGTGATAAGGACTGGTTCTTTTTTACTGGGTCTCCTGGACTACTCTCCAAAGTTCCAAACTTAGAGATTGTGTGTGTGTGTGTGTGTGTGTGTGTGTGTGTGTGTGCTACTGTTTGGGGTGGCGCCACACTCACTGTGGGGTTCATTTCTTTATCTTCCACACAGCTGGGTGGCCGGAGCAATTAATAAATCCCTATCACACACACACACACACACACACACACACACACACACACACACACACACACCAGGGGCTCTTGCTGCAAATGAATGTCAGATGCATGTGTCACTTTGCAGCCAACTTTACATGGGTATTGGGGAATTGAACCTGGGACAGCAGGCTTTGGAAGCAAGTGCCATTAACTGCTGAGCCATCTTCCCAGGCCTCAACTGGTATCATTATTATTAATTTTAAGGTATGTTTTACTGGAGCCCTGGTTGACCTGGAATTCACTATGTAGTCTCAGGCTGGCCTGGAACTCAGGGCAATCCTCCTACCTCTACTTCTGGAATCAAAGGTGTGCATCACCACACCTGGCTTCAATAGGTAGTTTTGTTAGATCATCGCAGCAATACAAATAATCATTCTACCTCTTTGACCCTGAAGACAGTCATACTCTTTTTTAAACTATTTTATTTATTCATTTTCAAATTTTATTTATTCATTTCAGAGAGAGAGAGAGAGAGAGAGAGAGAGAGAGAGAGAGAGAGCACCATGGCCACCACCTTGTGGGTCTAGTTTATGTGGGTACTGGGGAATTGAACCCAGGTCCTTAGGCACTGGAGGCAAGTGCCTTAACCGCTGAGCCATCTCTCCAGCCCCAGAAGACAGTCATACTCTTGTTGGGAAAGACATCATCCCTGTTTTACAGATGGGGAAACTGAGGACGATAAAGCTTAGTCATGCTTTTTAAAAAAAATTCCTTGCAGCAACTCAATAGAAGTCCTTGAAAGGTCCTAGTACATTCTGCAAAGCTTAGATTTCCATCAAACCCCTTATTTTTGCCAATGTTGGTGCTATAAAACACAAGCCTTCTCTTTCTATAGCTTGATGAAAGCATCTCCCACACATTGTAATACATCTTAGTCTCTCACCCAGCAGAGCCCTCATTGTGGAGAGGGGGTGTGTGCCACCATGAAAGCACAGCCCTCTCCACCATGCCCAGGACGACGCTAAAGAACATTGCTAAGAGCTCAACCCTGGCTTCCTGTACTTGGCTGCAGGTTTTAATTATCGGTTAGTAATTAAGGGTTCTCTCTCTGTGAAAAATAATTTCCCCCAAGGTTGGGAGCCAGCAGGGTTACCATGGTGGGAGCTAATCTTATGTCTACGTCAGAGATTCTACCTGGCTTGGCCACTTAGGACAGAAAATTTGGCTTTAATGTTCTAGATTGTTCGGTCATAAGGTCAGCATTCTCAGGCGCTGCCCTAAAGTGAAGGCTGTGGGCAAGGGATTAATTTAGGGAGATTGGGCAGGGGGAGTAAGGCAAGTCCAGGTGTAATTGCAGACAACATCCTGAAGAGGACGCTAGAGGGCACACATTTGTGTTTTATCACCCTGACTCAGGGAGTCATAAGCAAAGGGCAGCCAGGAAGGGATGTCAAGTTCCAGATGTATCAGGTCTATCCATGCCTGCTGGGCAAAGGAGTCTCCAGTAGTCATGCGACTATTTTACACAGAAGAGCAGGCACTGGAGTTGGAGGCCAAACTAGACCGAAGTTGTAGGGGTACAGGAAGGACATAGAGAAAACCAAGCCCCCAGAGCAGGCATCACATGCTTCCTGATATCTTTTTCTGGTCAATTTCAAAGCTACAGGTGGCCCGAGGGCTTGGAGGACTTGGCAGGGAGAGATCGTACTGGAAGAGTATGGAAGCTTCAGTGAGGATGAGTAGGTGGTTCTTTGCTTGGGCCATGTTTTGTCTGTGTATTTGGAAACATCTAGTCTATGTCACAGCTGTGAGGGTGACATTTGCAGTCACTGAGACACACTGGAGACCCGGATTCTAGGACTAGCTCTGCTCTGAACTGTGCTGTAGCCTCTGACAGTCCACTTCTTAGGCCCCAGTTTCCTTCTCTGTACAGCCAGGGTCTGGGCTAGGACATCTGTAAGATCCCATACTGTGATGGTTTGATCCATGTGTCTCCCACAAACGAACATGTTCTGAATGCTTAATACCCCCCCCCCCAGCTGATGGTAATTTTGGAACCTCGCTGGAGCTGTGTTGTTGGGGGTGGGCTTATGGGGGTCATAGCCAGCTCCCCCTTGCCAGGGTTTGGCTCACCTTCCTGCCGCTGTTTGCAGTGCTGTGGTAGAGGTGATGTCCACCCTCTACTCATGCTGTCATTTTCCCTGATATCATGGAGCTTCCCCTCAAGTCTGTAAACCAAAATAAGCCCATTCCTCCCATCAAGCACATCAAGCAGCCTTTAGCGCTCACAGCAATGAGAGAAGGTTGACGACAACATCTACTTACTATGGCCTTGACTTCAGCACTGCAAAGCCCATCTCCTTGCGTACTTCAGGGCATTTGAAACTCTGCCTCAAAAACAAAACAAAACTCACCTGCTCCAAATCCTCCAAATACTGATTACGGTCTTAAGCCCACACCTCAATCAACCTAGAGCTTTGAGAAAGCTCACTCCAGAGAATGGGAGGACATAGACTCTGAGTCTACTAGAGTGAGCACTCAGAAGTTCCTGGGGTGCAGTGTGACCACATGGGTCCATCTCAATGTCCCTGTGCCTCCCAAAGGACTTCCATCTACTGGATTTTCACGTGTAACAATTTTGGGCTCATCCAGGCCACTTCTGACCTCAGAACTGGCTTTCTTGGGTTCCCATAAGCTTCCAGGTAGAAGCTGAGTAGAAATGCTTTGCCCCCCCCCATCACTTGTGAGATTTGAGTGTGAAGGTTTCCAGAAACACCAGTGCTAGTCAAGATGGGCGGTATGTGTTTTCTGTTTATGCCGCTCTCCTCTTGTAGGTTGAGACCACCAAGCCTGGGAAGCTACAACTGTCCATGTCTTCAGGACTGTGAGATCAAACCTGTCTGACACAGGGGTACAGCTGCTAGTCCCCTGGATTGATCCAGTGTACCCACTGAGGAGGATCCCTAGTGGACTGGGAATAGAGAGGAGGGAAATGGGGATACCTACAAATATTTGCTCATACAATGTATCTAATTTTGGGTAATAAAGATATCATAAAAAAGGAAAGAAATCTACTCTGTGACTTATATGCTCCCCAAGATAAGAAGGAAGCTGAACACCAGTTGAAGTCACACTCCTACCCCATTTTGTTTCCATCCCTCCTTCCTAGGGAGAGACCTAACCCAATAAAACCATTTTTCCCAGGATTCCTCATCTCTCAAGGTAGTTCATAACAAGAATAATCAATCTAATGCCTTGCACTAAAATTCACCATCTACCTTTGGTGTGTGTGTGCACCTATATGTGTACATATTGACTTTTCTAACAGGAAACACAAATGGCATGTCTTCCCTAGGCCTGTGTGCCAATGTCTAATCAGAATCTATTTCTAAGGTGAACTTTAGGGCTAAAATAATGTAATTTTTCAAACAGGCAATGGCTACTCTGCAATATCTGAAACCTGGTTTAAGAGCTGGATTATAAAGCAAGACAAAGGAAAGCCATTCCTCATGAAGTTTCAGCATACTTTTTACTAGCAGGAAAATGGAAGTACCCCCCCCCCCCAAAAAAAAAAAAACTTGGAATCACACACTGATCCTTTAATTTCATTTTCAAAATCCTTTCTGTGACTTCACTGTGTGTCCTTAAGGGAGAAGATTAGAAGCTGGATTTTGAGATCTGACTGCCTCAGGCTTGGCATCTTTCTCTGCGGAAATCCAGCTACGCAATCTTCAGCATGTTATTTAAGCAGTGAGTGATGAGGGTCTGGAGATGAAGCTCAGTGGTAGAGCACCTGTCTAGCCTGCCTGAGGCCTGGGTTTGGTAGTAGGTAGTGCTAAATACCATTAAGTGCTTATGGCAAGCATCCTATGTACCAGGAATGGTTTCAGTGAGCTATGGTACCCCTCCCCCACACAAATGTTACTGCAATTACCAGTAAGATCAGTATAGTGACCTGGATGTTGAATGTCCCTGAAAGGCTCACATGCTGAGGGCTTGGGCCTTGGGAAGGTGATGGGATCTTTAGAAGGTAGATCCTAGTGTCATGCACGGCCCTCACCAGAGAGAGGCCACACCTCTGGGACATACCTGATTTTGGAACTTGAATCTGCAAAATTGTGAGCTAAATAAACCTTTTCTCTTCATAAAGCTCATTGTCTCCAGGATTTTGTCGTAACTCAAAGCAGAACCAGTATTACTATTAACCCATTTTGCTGGTTGGGGACACTGAGGTACAGGGAGATGAACTTGACCTGGGCTACATAGTTAGCAAGTGTGTGTGTGTGTGTGTGTGTGTGTGTGTGTGTGTGTGTGCAATTAAATTGAGGGAATATGGCTCCAGATGCTTAACTCCTATACTACATTTCTTTGAGACTCTAGTTAGAACAGAATTATTATTTATGAGAGCCCTGTATAGCAGTGTGGTAGTTTGAACCAGATGTTCCCCATAAACTCATGGGTTTTGAATGCTTGGTCCCCAGTTTGTGGCAGTTTGGGAGGTGGATCGCTGCTAGAGGAGGTGTGTGGCTGGCAGCGGGTTTGGGGGTGATATATCCTAGCTTTCCCCTTGCCAGAGTCTGGCTAACTCTCTTGTTGCCATTTTCCACCTGCTGTGGCTGAGGTGATGTCCACCCTCTGCTCATCTCACGCCTTTCCCTGCCATCATGAAGCTTCCCCTTGAGACAGTAAGCCAAGACGAACCCTTTTCTCCCATCATATGCTTTGGTCAGGTGTTTTGTCCCAGCAATGTGAAAGTAACTACAATAAGCAGTATATAAAAAGTATACATGTGTCATAGTCAGTCACATGCTGCTGGGATGAATCTTCAAACCAGGCACAATTTGGAGGAAGAAAGTATTTATTGAAACTACAGATTGAGGGGAAGTTCCATAACAATAAAAGAGGACCTCTTTCACAGGTCCAAACAGAGAGAAAAACCCATCATCAACACCACACACACAGAACAGCAAACAGGCAGAAGGGCAAGGAGAGAATTTCTTCACCTTTATATAGGTTTAGGGTGGGGTCTTACAACCCTTCCACAGATTTAATGGCTTCCTGAGTCTCTGGAATTTCCTTCCTGCACTGCCCACACAGGAAAGGATGTTTACTTCCAGCTACTTTGAGCTTCTTTACATCCTGCCCCCTGCTGAGAGGCTGCCTTCCTGTGAACATCCTCAGAGACCCACCCAAGATAATTCAAAAGATCAAGTTGACAACGAAACCTAACCATCACTACATGCTTTTGAGATTAAAAAATAAACCTATTAACAATGTGCAAACTAAACAGTGGTCTATTTTTAGTAAAGAAAAACCAATGAGATAAGTTCAGGCTCAAACACCCTCTATAATTAAGAAGGTTAAATGACATGGTGGGGATGAAAGACTCCCCAAGGCCTCTCTCAGGAGAACGTACCCCAAAACTCCAATAACCACACCAGCAGATGCAAAAGCAAGAGGTGTTTTTACTTTTCGATTGCACAATCGGGCTCCTCCTCGGGCTCCACCAGCAGGCTGCCCTGTGTCCAGGCAAGATGGAGCCCCGAAGAACAAAGGAGCAGGGTATTTATGGACAGGAGCTATCTAATTATAATACAGCTTAGGTTACAGGGTGTGTGGTATTTCTATTGTCTCCTTTTCTGTATCTGTATGCCTCTTGATTGGTTACTTCCTTGGAGCCACATCCCAGGGCCAGCCCACATTCCAGGACAGCCATATGCTTCCTTATATGGTGTCTTTTTTTTTTTTTTTTACTTCCTGGTCTTTGTGATCAGACATTCTTTAGGGAGGGGGAAGTAATTCTAAAAATGGAGTCTGCTTCATAAAATGGATTCTTCATTGGGAATACCCAGAGGCATTGCCCCCTCATCCAATTATTGACTGCTGCTCACACAACTAATACCCCATGGTGCACACTAGCAATCCCACTGAAGAGGGCCCTCGATGGAATGGGGGCAGGGAGGAGGGAAATAGTGGTACCAACACCATGACTTGTTCATACGAAGTTTCAATAATAATAATACTACTACTACTAATAATAATGTGCCTCAAAAATAAATAAATTAAAAAAGAAGGCCATATTATTTTTCCCATTATTCTATAGCCAATACCACAAGCCTGGTGATTAAAAACAATGCACAATTATTGTCTTAGAGTTTCTAGAAATGGGTCACCTGGCTTATTTGCCAAGATTTTCTGGCTGAGATCAAGTTGGGGCTAAGGGTTCATCTAAGACTTTGGGAATTCTTCAACTCCATTGTATTTTTTTTTTGGGCAGAATTTGGTTTGAGGTTGTGCGATCAATGATCTTAGTTGCTAGACAGGCCCCTGTTTCTCCTACAAGGGCCTTTATTGACAAAACAGTAGCTCTGATATTTAAACAATGCTCTGGGTCTCTCTTCACTTTATGGCAGATGGCTCATATTAGCCAACAGGTGAGTCCCTACTGCTTGAAATCTCACCCCCTCTCTCCCTCTCTCCCTCTCTCTCTCTCTCTCTGTGTGTGTGTGTGTGTGTGTGTGTGTGTGTGTGTGTGTGTGTGTGTGTGTGATGGGCATTGTGTGCACATGCATGCTTGTATATACGTAGATGCACATATGTGCAGGTACACATTCATGTAGAGGCCAGAGAGGGACATCAGGTAACCTCCTTAGTTGATTTCCACCCTTTTTTTGAGACAGAGTCTCTCACTAAACCTTGAGTTCACTAATTAGACTAGACTGGCTGGCCAGAAAGCCCTGAGGATCCTCTCTCCACCTCCCCAGTGTTTGGGTGACAAGGGAGGGGGGTGCACCACCATGTCCAACCTTTACATAGGTGCCAGGGACATGAACTCAGGTCCTCATGCTTGTGTGGTAAGCTCTTTACCCACTGAGCCATTTCTCCAGTCCTGTTTGATCTTTAGCTATTGGTTTGGACATTCCTTTCTGGTCTTGGCTGCCACATCAGTTGAACTGGATGATGAACCAGACCTTGGAATCCATCAGATCCACAGTGACAAGGAGATCACCTAGGCTGTGGCATACCCTTTCAGATGTGTTCTGTTGAGTGGTAACATGCAATAGACAGGCTTTTCAATGGCCACCACTTTGCTGTGGCTTCACCACACTATTCTGGGTGAGGTACAAGCATTCAAGAGTCTGAGAAGACCCTGCAAACATCCAGATCTGTGGCTCTATAGAAGCATCATTAGGAAAGAGGCAGAGGAAGAAAGAGAGCAAGTACATCTGACATCACCTCAGTGGGTTCAGCATTTTTCATGAGAGAAGCAGCAAAAGGTTGCTGCTGGTGAGTTCGCCGTTGGTAAGGTCCATCTTTAACAAGACTTGGACACCTAATGGTTTTCTGAGGCAGAAACTCAATGAGAAAAACCAATGAAATATTTTGTATCCTGGGAGTTCAGGGACACATCAATAGTCAAGAATAAGAAAGAAATAAATGAAGTGCAGAAAGGGTCTTTAAATATTTTTCACACAAATGACTTTTTTGTGGCTTATCATGTAGTTAAAATATTGCTACACTTGTGTTTTTTTTTCCTGAACAAGTATGTTTGGTTCTAAAGTGATTAAAATCCTAGTTCTTACTAGCAATGACCCATCCATCCAATTTAGTATTTATTTATAGGAAAAGTCTCTTTTAATGATCTCTCTGAGGAATGATACCTCCAGTTAATTCTCTCATGAGCAGGAGAATTGAAAGACTTTATTTTAGTTTGTAGGTCATTGAAATTTAGTTAGAGATGAGATGGTGTTCAAGGCTTTCGGAGAATTTAGGGCAATTTTGTTGGTTACTATCTATCAGTCTAGGCATTTTGGTAGAATCAAATCTCCTGGTGAAAATCGAATCCCCTGTGTGTCCAGCCAGTATCATACTGTTGAAACTTCACTGTAAATTATGCGTTTTCTTCCAGGAATGCAAGTCTGCTCCCAGTGTAGCAAGTTGCTGCTCATTCTCTGTCCACATTATTGTTCATTCTCTAACTTTTGTGGCCAATTTTCTTCTTCACTTTATTGCATTTTTCAAATTGTATTTCCAAGAGAATACCAAGCACATTATAGTGTTGTTTACCTATATGGGATCTCCCCAAGGGCAGGAACAGGATTTGTTTTTCACATTTTATAATATTAGCTCCTACAGTAGCATCTTGTACACAGTAGGAAGTCAATTTAGGTCCCTTAAAACTGGCTTAAGTTCAGTGGAACAAAATCAAGTCCACCGAAAATTGATTAACCAGATATTTTTTCTTTAATTTTTTTTACCTGTAGCTGGAACTCTGCTACAAACAAGGAGTTTCATCAAACATTTCATTCTTTCTCACTTTCAAGTCAAATATGGCTATGAAAGTGGGTAGTTTCCTCCAGCCCACCGATTGAGTTAGATGATAGTTATTTGTCTGAGGACCTATCAAAGGGTTATTAAAACAGTCTGTCCCCCATATTCAGTGTGGTTTCCCGGCAATGTTGTTCACTATGGTCTGGTCAACTCCACCTTCCCTTTCAATAAGACACAAAGGGTATTTACGCCTCAGTTTCACATGCATTATTAATCTGCTTATTTAAATATTAATAGGTGTAAAAGCCCTGAGCGACATATGTGATCAATACTGTATGACATTTGAGTCACCCAGGGCTGAAGACAATGCCTATTTCCAAATGCCACTCTGTCATCGTGGTAGTCCTGTGTCACCTGGAGCCCTGGTGTGCACATGGTTACCAAGCTCAAGCTTCCTTTGGGTTCAGAGCTGGCCTTGCTTGCGAGGTTTCATCAGGTTACCTCCACAGAGACACTCATCTCTCAGGACACATGAAAAGAATGCAGAAGTCCAGGTTCTCAGCGGCTGCCTTTTCTTTCTTTTTCCTCTAAGCACTTCTGTTGGCCAAATATCATTCCTGGAGGATCTGTGATGTTCTAAGTTTGGAGCTGAAATAAAGTGTTTTAGTTTTCCTCCCTCACCTGGGAATCCGATTTGATTTCCCCTCATTTTATTCACATAAACTTGAGGTGTTCTAGTTGCCACAGAAAAGAAATAGCTGTGGCTATCTGTGTGTGAATTGCTTACTTTGAGAGTCACCTCTCCAGGCCTGTACCCATGGTATCTCAGCACTTATGGCTCTCTATTTCTGTCACCAGGGCCATGTGCAATGGGGAATCTAACGGTGGCATCCTCCTAGGAAGTGTTCGGGAGCTGGGAATTAGAGGGTTCTCCATACCAGGGTTTCCAGTCATCAGTAGAGGGCATTCCATGTTTTAGTGTTTGGTTTCATTTGCAATAGTACTGATGAGTTAGCATCAGTACAACTTAAATATTCATTAAATGACCACTAACCACTATGCAAAGTATTAAGAGGGACACCAGGATGTCTATAAAGTATACACCATCCTACAAAGAGTTTATGATCTCATTGTGATGTAATCATGTGTTATAGGTGAATAGCGTTGTTGGACAGATGAGTGGTTGAATGAATGAATGAGTGCCCAAAATGATCAGAATCTTAGAAAGTGTTAAAGAAATACACTTTATGAGGCCTAGACCTAAAGATTTTAATTCAGGAAGTCTAGAGTTGGCTTAGAAATTCATACGATGGGCCCTGACTTGAAGTGGTTTGACTCAGGTTTTTGACTTTATGATGGTGCAAAAGAAGTATTCAACTACTTAGAATTTTGGTATGGTGGTTTGAATGCCAAATGTCCCTCATTGGCTCTTGTACTTGAATACATAATCCCCAGTTGGAGCTGCTGTTTGGGAATGTTGTGCAACCTTTTGGAGGTGGAGTCTTGCTGGAGGAAGTCTGTTGCTGGAGGTGGGCCTTGAAGTGTTATAATCCAGTCCTGTTTATTGCTCTCTCTGTCTCTGTCTATGTCTCTCTCTCTTTCTCTCTCTCTCTCTCCTTCCTGAGCTGTAGTGTGACACAGGCTTCCTACTTCAGCCATGCTTTCTTTGTCACAACAGACTTTACCCTGTAGAACTGTAAGTCAAAATAAACTCTTTCCTTCCTTAAATTGTCTCTGGTCAGGTATTTGTTCCCAGTAACAAGAAGGTAACTGATACAAAGTTGGTACTGAGAGTAGGCTCATTGTTGTGATAAACCAGACAAGGTGGTCCTTAGTTTCTTGGAACTGGTTTATGAGAAGAAGGTGGGAGCTTTTGGAACTTTGGTCTAGAGGGAAACATGACTGTGGAGGTTTAGGACATAACATTTCAGAAGGGAATAAGGACTCTATTAGAAAGTGGGCTAGAGGCAGTTCGTATATTATTATGTAAAAGAAACTGGCTACATTTGGTCTGTGTCCTTAGAACTTGAGTGGAGCTGAATTCAAAAGCAAAGGATTAATGTGTTTGGTGGAGGAAATTTAAAGGCAGCTTGGCTTCTCTGAGATGCTCTCACTCATATTTACAGTGGAAGAGAGCAAATGCAGAGCAGAAATATATGACAAGAGTGAAATATGCCATGGAAAGAGTTGTGTCTGGTTGGGATGTTGACAACACCACCCATTAAACCAGGAAAATGAGAGACATAGAGTGAAGAGCTGTCTCTACTGCCATAGCCTCAAGCACTGTAGCCCAAACTTGCCACAGAACCATAGTAAGAAGTAGAACTGCCTCCCTACAGCCCAACGCCACTCAGTCCCGAGTGTACCATTAAAAACAAACCAGAACAGCCAAAACCAGCAAAGGTGTCCAGCCTAAACTGCCAGGATCCCAGCTGAATGGCAGATTCCCGAGCTATATAAATTCTTACTGGTATTTGCTGTTGACACATTACCATTTTCTGTAATAACTATTATAGTTATTCATGCAAGACCTCTCCCTCAGTCATCCCATAACACACAATGCTGCAGTCACTTCAGCTGTAATTGTTAAAGCTATGACCACCATTAAAGAGAAATCTACTATCTGCATTGGGACAATAGGAAAGATGCTCTGAGGGCTGGACTCAAGATAGGAAGGATGCAAATTATTTGGAAAGGAAAAGGCTGAAGAAAAATGCTGAAAGAGGTCTCTTCCTCAAGGTCAGTATCCAGGGGCTGCTACAGCTGTGTTCCTTGGGTGCCAGGCTTCGTTTTGATCTGAGAGAACTTGGCAGCTTTGCCCACATGACACTGATTTTGGAAGAATGAAAGATGCAATATGGAGAGTATCACAGAGTATTTCACTAAGGTTCCAGAGAGCTGCGGAGAGTAAGCAATTTGAGGCAGGATTGGAGTGCCTGAAAGGATGCCCCATGAGGCCACTGATGAATCTGTTAAGATCAACTCTAAATTGCAATGGAGACTCCAGGTCTTGGAGATGTCAGGAGCATAGAGCATCTGTCATGAAATGCTACAGGCTCAGGGTAGATCTGGCTCATGAGAGAGGGTTAAGAGAGCACAGTCAAAGGAAAGAGTTATCCAAGCCTTTTGGAGCCCAGATGATTTCATCATGAGTCCCAGATACGGGACATGGAGCTTCAGAATTTGATGTTTGCCTTTCTGGGTTTTGGTCATGCTTGGTCCAATTTTTCCTTGATATGTTCCCATTCCTCTGTTTTAGAATGGGAATGTTTCTCCTGTGCCATTGTACGTTGGAAGTATATAATTTGTTATTTCATTTTATAGGACTCACAGTTAAAAGTACCTTGAATCTTAGATGAGGCTTTGAACTTTTTAACATTGTTGGAACTGGTAAAGACTATTGTGACTTTTAAATTGAACTGAATGCATTTTTACATGATGAGATGGCTGTGGGGCCTATGGCGGTGAGGGGCAGAATATGATGTTTTGAATGAAAAATACCTCCCCTAGGCCTTTCTGGAGGAAGTGGGTCACTGTGAGTGGGCCTTGAGGTTTTTTTAGCCTGGCCTTCATATTAATTCTTTCCTTCTGCCTTCTCATGTGAAGCTGTGACAACCCAGAACTTGTTTCTGCCTCTCTGCCTGCCCATCATCCAACTTCCCTTTGAAACTGTAAGAAAAACAAACCTTTCTTTCTATAAGTTGCTTTTATCAGGTATTTGCTCACAGCAATGAGAAAGTAACTGATACAGTGCTATTTAGGCACATAGGCTACCAGCCCCACCTCATCCTAATCTCTGATAAAACATTAAGATCTTCCCAGCTGAGCCCAGAGAGACATTAAATTTTTTCTTCCATGTAACTCCTGGCAACTACTTCAGGTAATCAGGATTACCCAGGACATCTGCCTAAAGGTTAGAGTCCAGTTCCACTCGATGTTCTCTCTCTCTCTCCTTCCTGTGTTATAATGTGATGTAGGCTTTCTGCTTTTGACATACATTCCCTGATGTGATGGACCATCTGGGACTGTAATCAGTAAATAAACTCTTTCCCTAAATTGCTTTTTGGGCAGGTATTTGTTTACAGCAATGAGAGTGGAGCTGTTATATTTGGGTTCTTTTCTGGATTGGTGATATGCAGCAGGATCATCTCTGGTGATGTCAGTGAACTGGAGCTCCCTGTCTGCCTCACAATCGCAAGGAGAGCCACGATACTCAGCAGTGTGCTGTGATGTCAAGGATTTTTGGATTTAAACATTCAGTCTTCAACAGATGACATGACATCTTAACACTTTGTTTTACAAAACAGGCCCTTATGGTTTGAATTGAAATGTTCTCCACAGGCTCACATGTTTGAACAATTGGTTACCAGATGGTGGCGCTGTTTTGGGTGGCTGTGAAGTCTTTTGGACACGGGGCTTTGCTGGCAAACACACAGTATAACGTTGAAGCCTATGGGTGATAGCCAGGCTTCTGCTTCAGCCGAGCTGTCTCTCCTGCCTGGTCAGCATCATGTAACAAGTCATCACCTCATGCTTGTATGGATCTGGCCAGGAGAGGCTTCACTGTCATGTGGCATACCTTGCCCACTATGGTGGGTTGTATCCCTGAACCATAATAAGTCTTTCTAACATTGCTTTTGTCTGGTATTTGTTCAAAGGAATATGTGACTAATACAGGGACATAATCCCTATATAGGTAAGAAAGGCTTATATATTCTCTTTAAATTGAATAGGCATTGTGTGTTATGGGATGACTGGGGGAGAGGTCTTGCATGAATAACTATAATAGTTATTACAGAAAATGGTAATGCGTCAACAGCAAATACAGTAAGAATTTATATAGCTCGGGAATCTGCCATTCAGCTGGGATCCTGGCAGTTTAGGCTGGACACCTTTGCTGGTTTTGGCTGTTCTGGTTTGTTTTTATGGTACACTCGGGACTGAGTGGTGTTGGGCTGTAGGGAGGCAGTTCTACTTCTTACTATGGTTCTGTGGCAAGTTTGGGCTACAGTGCTTGAGGCTATGGCAGTAGAGACAGCTCTTCACTCTATGTCTCTCATTTTACTGGTTTAATGGGTGTTGTCATCAACTACACATTGCTGGGATAAATATCCAAACCAGACACAGTTTATGGGAAGAAGGGATTTATTTCAAGCTTACAGATCCAGGGGAAGTTTCATCATGGCAAAAGAGGCTGGGCCCCTTTCACAGATCCAAGCAGAGAGAAACTTCCACCAGCCAGCACCACAAGCATTCAAGCAACTGTACAGAGTTGTCACCTGAACTCTTTAGAAAAGGAAATGAGAGTTTATTGAGCATCTATTATATGCCAGGCTGATACACATATTGTCTCATTATACCTGACAATGACAACAAACCCAACCAGGTTTTCACTGTGCCTGTTTCACAAATGATGAAATGAAAGCCCAAAGAGGTTTAATATATAGTCTAAAGCTCTACGACTAACAAATAGGGAATCAGGATTCTCCCTGAGATTTGACTCAGTTTCCATTATCACCGCACCCTTGCTTGTTGTCTGTGATGGTTAGGTTTTGTTTTCAACTTGATCTTTTTAATTATCTTGGGTGGGTCTCTGATGTTGTTCATAGGAAGTCAGCCCTCTCAGTAGGGGTCAGGATGTAGAGAAACTCAGGGAAGCTAGAAATTAATATCCCTTCCTGGGAGGGAAGTGCAGGAAGGAAATTCCACAGACTCAGGAAGCCAACCCCTGCCCTAAGGCTATATAAAGGGGAACGAAATCTCTGTCTCCACCCAACTCCTTGTCTGCTTGTCTGCTGGTGCTTGTCATGTATTGGAACAAAACTGACCCAGCCTTCCTGCCTGAACTGAAGACCAGTGGCTCCCCAGGAAGCCTTTAGGCCTACTCAGGGCTGGATTGGGACTGCTGAGGCATCCAGCCATGTGGACTAAACCGCAACCTGTTCCTTGACTCTCCAGTTTGCAGACTGCTATTGTGGGACTGCTATAAAATAATCCAATAAATCCCCTTTTTTTCTTACTACAATTCATTCTGTTGGTCTGTTCTTCTTGAGAACCTTGACTAATACACTATCCAGTTTCTAACCATCAGCATATGCAACCCTTTGAAGACTCTGCCTGTGAGGCCCTCTTGACCACAGGGCCAGATGAGCTTTCTTTCTCTCCTCTCTAGCCCTGCTCTCGGGTAGCAGCCTCAAAAATGATTGATAGGAGTTGGTGGGGAATGCTGAGGGAGGCTCTGTACTGTTTCCTAGAGTTCCTTAGTGGAATTATGTGCCATTTGCCCTCAGTGATCTGCTTAGTACAAATCCTTGGCTTCTCTCTCTTTGTGTTCTCCTCTTCTCCCCTTCTGGGGTGCCCTCGGATCTGCTGGATGATCTACAGTCTGGCATCCATGGGGGATGGGTTTCAGGATGTAGAAATTTGTTTCTGTCCCATGAAATAAAAATCACTTCACAGATGTGCATAACTCTTATATAAAAACGGTGTAGAATTTATATATAATCTATTCCCATCTCCTGTGTATTTAAAACCACCTCTAGAGGATGCATTATACCAACACAATGTAAACAGCTGTTATATAACACTGTATTATTTTGAGAATCAATACTAGAAATAAAACAACAAAAAGAAACACCGCCTGCACATATGCGGTTGGAACCCACAGGTAGAGAGAGCTGACTGCATCTGGTTTCAATCCTTGTCTCACAGCTTCTGAGAAAATTCCAACACATAGGTGCAAGACCCTCCTCAGGTTTTTTTTTAATTTTGCAATCAATATTTTTTGATATACTTATTATAGATAATTAGATACATTGTCTGAGCAAATCTTATGACACTACCCCCATTTCTCTCCTCCCTGTCCCCATCCCACTGGGAGCCCTCCTCAGTGGGCATACTGGATCAGTCCATGGGGTAGGGCGTTATGATTAGCTCAAGAGGTAGCCTGGTTCCCTCCCCCTTTTATGTGTTGTTGTTGGGGGGGCAATGTTTCAGATATTCTCCCCCACCATGGCTCTTACAATTTTTCTGCCCCCTCTTCTGCTCAGTTCCCTCCTCAGGTATTAAAAAAATTATTATTTGTGTGTGTCTGTGTCAGGGTCTCTTGCCATTGTAAACAAATGCACCACTGGCTTTATGTGAGTGGCTGAGGACTTGAACCTGGGCTGGTAGGCTTTGCAAAGAAGTGCCTTTAACCACTGAGAAATCTCAGCTCCCCTCCTCAGGTTTTATAGACCCACCAGTCATATCTTTATGCTGTGATTTTTTTTTCTTAGCAAAGGTGGCCTTTGAAACAAAGCTGAGATGCTCTGCCCCACCTGCTCCCAGGATCTGAAAGCTGCCACATCCTCTACCTCCACGTGCTCCTGATGAAGTGCCCTTCTGTCCACAGACAGCACAATACTAGGCTTGAGCCACTACTGCAACATTGGTCTGCAATCTTCAGTGGGCTGGGAGCCACCAAGCACAGAGGTGACCCATTCCCCATCTGCCTGCCACTCACCTGTAGGACACTCTCTACCTATGTCTCAGCAGCATGTCTGCACCTCATTTGTCTGTCTTCCTCTGAGACTTACACAGGGCAGGTGTAACACAGGGATTGTAGGGAGCCGGGGAAGGTGGGTAGAGGAGTTTCTGACTTTGACTTCGTCTTAGTCTTTTGGCCAATACTAATTTCATGTTAGTGAGATTGGGATGGAAAAAGAATTCTAATTATTTGGAATGGTGAGCACTTACCAATGGGACCACATCCCTGAACTTAAATTCAATTATGGAACAGTAGCATAAGAATACTGTTATTAAGTTTTGCTATGCACTCAACAAGCTCAGTGTAAGTTTGTTGAAATAAATTGAACACCAACAACTTACATATTGATCTGCATTTTAAAAAGTGTTTTAATTTTCAATTTAATGGGAAGAATTCTGATCTATCAGTGCACTTTAATCCTTCTCTTTAAATATCCTGAATAACAAAACTTTGAAAGAAACTCTACTTTGGAAAAACATTTTTGATTGGTTTGATTATGAAGAACTTTTGTTGAAGAGCCCTGGGTAGAATTTTCACTTCTCATTGAAAATAAATTAGTAATGAGAAATCGTCTTCCCCACTCAGCATAGAACCATTAATTTTAACCTTTAAGAGATTTCCTCCAGCCCCATATCCCTTTAACTGGATACCCTTATGTCTCTGGTGACTCCCAGCTGCTTGAACCCGTGAGGTGACATGGTGAGTTGATTTTTAATCTCCAGCTTCCCCAGGTGTCACCTGCCAGGTGAGATGGCTCTGGGACATGTATCTTACTGCATCTTTTAGATTTCCCTAGTAGGATTCAGTTCCACCAGCCCGAGTTGGTACCTTGTTTGATGATACACCAATCATGGCTGCCTTCTCTTTCTCATCTATCTAGTTCTCCTCTTTTCCACTTCTGCTTTCTGGGATCCCAGATAAACTGATTTGTTTCAGGGCCTGCTTCTGGGGCACCTCAGACATAGACTTCCACAAAGTACCTTTGTCTAGGAGGACATTGGGCTAGCTCATCACCTCTAAGCTGTTAAATCATTTAACAAGGCGTAAGGCTGCCTGCTCATTCTTGACTCACACAATTTTCAAACCAATCACTGTCCACTGATTTCATTGCTCTCCTGGGCATGTCTACTCCACCTGCCACTCTCATTCTGTGAATGAATGTGTAAACTTTTTAGTTGAAAATAAAGAAGACAAATTTGGTTAGTAGCTTTAATCTAATGCTCCCCATAGGATTAGAGAGAGACACCATAAATACTAAAAATTGGTCAGTTTGGACTCTCTGCTGAGGAATTAAGGAAGATGTAGTTGGATGTTCAGTTTTCTTACCCATACTGAGACAGAAACCGTCACAGCCACAAACTTACTCATTCTTTATAAGGTTCCTAGTGTTTATAAATGTTAAGGGCTCAGACCTTGCTCTGGATGGAAATTAATAAGATGGATATCTTTATATAGAACTCACATTTTCTATATAATTATAGCTGTTACCTAGATTAAGGTTAGTATAACATCTCTCCAACAACATTCCCACCCCATGGTTACCCACTCTTGAATGTAGGATATCTCTGTTCTCAGGTGTTTGTGAGTGGGTCTCCTGCTTGCTCTCCAGCTGGTAGAGCCTTAAGGAGGTAGAGCCTCACTGGAGGAGATGTGTCAGTGGGGGCAGGCCTTTCGGTTTGTGGTCTAGTCCTACTGGATGTTCAGAGCTTTCTCACTCAGACTACTTCCTCCCAGCTATTATAACAAGGTGTGGTGAACCAGAGGCCTGCTCTGCCATGGTGAAACTTTCCCTTGACACTGTAAGACAAAAGAATCTTTCCTCCCATAAGCTTTTCCTGGTTGGGTGTTTTGTTTTAGCAATGATAAGTTAACTTCTATAACTCCCCTCCATATTTTCAGATATGGAGAATTCATGACTCCCATTTATTTGGTAGACTTAATCACTAGACAGTTCTTTCTTGAATTGAACTAAAAATCTCCCTTCTGCAGTTTCTACCTATTGGTGAGAATTTTTTTTAGAGAAATTACTGAGTAAGTGAAGTACTTCATTTCATAGTGGAATTCAAAATAGTTAAAGGCATACTTATAATGTCTCTTACAATTTCTTTATTTTCAGAATAAACATTTTCACTTCTTTCAACTTTTCTGAGCAGGTTTCAGACCCTGGTACCATTCATATCACTGTCTGTCTTGCTTCCTTCTAGATCTAGATATCCACTGGAAACGAGTTAAAATTATCCAACATTGTCAATTGGAATGTTTAAATTGCAGTGTGAGGTAATACTGTATAGCCCTCATAATAATGAAGTTATTTAATAATATGAAAATATTTATGACATATCAAATAGATGTATGAATAATACATACACAATGAAAGATTTCATAATATATGTCCAAAATATTAAAAAATGGTTATATTATGGGTGGTTTTGAATCATTTTTATGTTTTTCCCAATTTTGTACATGGAGCATGAACTTATGCCTCAGGAAAGGAAAGGAAGGGAAGAGAGCTTAGTGCTCAGAAGCTAGAGTTCGCCAGGTATTCGTGACATTGCTGGTGTGTTTCTCATGTGATACTTCAGTTCCCAGTTTAGATGACAGTCGGGGCAGGTGGGTGATCACACTGCATTGCAACCTGCAGCTCATCAGAGCCCTGAGGGTATCTCTTTTGAATCTGGCAACTGTCAGGGAACTCCTGGATGGGGCAGAGAAGGGAAGGCTATGGAGGCCATTCACAGTATTCTTGGTGTTTGCAGAGCCAGTCTGTGTGTGCAGCAGGTGGTGCCATCACCTTGGAGTCGTAAGCCGAGTGGTAAGACAGAACAGTGTTGTTTTGGAAAAGTGAACTGTACGTGGCTGTTCCGGAGGTGTTGGACCCTGGAGGTGGAGGGAACCATGGGAAATACCAGTGTCTTAGCTCGTGCAGGAAGTCATCCTAGGTGGGATCTGCACTGCCCTGTACGATGGAACCCCTCCCAGGCTTCTGAGAGGGAGGGATCTGAGATACCAGAGTCTTACAGAAAATACAACAGGGATGCTTTTCCGCAGAGAAAGCAGGAGGCACCAGAGGATATGGCCAGGGTCAAGAGTTTGGGATTTCGAGAAAGCTTGTGATCAGTCAAAGCAGACACACAGGCGTTGGCAGTGGGGCAGGTGGTTATGGAGCGGGGGAAGGGGAAGATGCTCCTCACAGGACTGCTGAGGCAACTGCCACTCACAGGCAGTTTAGTACTGCTTTCTCCACAGCCATGGACTCTCATCGCCGGGGATAAAGCTTTGGTTTAATTCTGTCATTTCTCTCTAGGGCCACAGTGACTGGGCGGTGCCAGTGGTTCATTTCACACTTTTTAATACATTAAAATGATGCCAGGCTCAATTTGCATGTGTCTGTGCAGCAAGTAGAAAAAAGTCCTTGCCCTGTTTCCTGATGCCAAGGGCACCAAACATATGGAACCCCTCACTTTTTTTAATGTGATTATATACATACCTTCTAGGGCCAAAGATCCCCAAAGAGTTTTGTTTGTTAAACCTTCGTTCTCAATGGAAGTCTCTTTAGCTACTAAGATGATTTTTTTTAAACACTTACATTTGAAGTTTGTAGGGAAAGCATAGCAATTTTAAGCGAACACACCAATTCTTGCATATTGTACTCCAGGTGTTGGAAGAAAGGAACTGATTATGTTTCAAGGGCTTGTAGGTTTCATCAGCAGAGCTTCAGATGGTTTGCTGGATCAAAAGTCAGAGTGCAAGGTTCTAACTAAGCAGAATATGCTGTGACTCTCTGCTGGCACTTTTCATTTGTCAAAGGACCCCAAATGCGAGCCTCGATGTTGTGGGTTTTGCCAGAGTGACATGATCATCAGCAATAAAAATTGTCCAGAAAGTTAATACTTTTGGCTTTATACTGTGTAGCCTTTAGTTTGCCCATCAAGAACCCAAACGGCTCACTTCCCCCTTTACTTATGTATTGTTAGCCAGACTGATTCAGGCCTTGCCAAGTTGCTCTCCTCTCCCTCCTCCTTGCCCCTTGTTTCTTGGCATTCTCTTCTTGCAAACTTCAGTTTTCATTTTTTCCTTTTTACAAAACTACCATTTGCCTGCTGCCAGGCCCCATGTCTGAGCTGTGGCTCTAACAGGATGGAATGTCCCAATGCAATACAAGCGCATATATGTGCATACTTGAGTGTGTGTGCTCCTGTGTGCATACCTGTGTCTGAGTGCATGCATTCTTGTGTGCACACACACTCATGTGTGTACATGCCTGTCCCTGTGCATTTATACATATGCAGCTACTAGAGTGTGTTCCTAATAATCAGAGACAGCAGAGCACTTAAAAGCATGCATTTCCACCCCACCACTGAAAGTCAGCTTGTACTCACATAGTTGGAGGCGAGGTCTGGGTGGAGATAGTCAATCCCTGGGGAAAGATCACAGCACAGGAAGGGAAGGTTAATGCCTGCCACTGTGTCCTCAGGAAAGCTGCTCAAGAATACACTAGTTCTCCTTACAAGGCTGGTGCAGGAGACTTGAGGTGGGGAGCCAGGCTTGGGGGAAGGGAGAAAGCACCCTTCTGGAGTTCCCTGCTTATCTTTCCCTGCTGTGTAAAGGAGGGCTGCACCACTTGCTTGGTAGAGAGACAGCTACTCCCAGACACACTCAGAGCAGTGAAGCCAATTAGAGCTTGGGGCCCACGGATGACGCTTCCTCATAAATGTCAGCTCTAAGGGGCTTAGTGACTGTGAGATGGATGGCTCATCGCAGCAGTGATCTGAAAAAAGATTTGTAGAAATCCTGACATTTCTAAAGCACCAACTGGCATTTCTTCTGAAATGATGCTGGCCCCCAGGGAGGAAAAGCCATGATTATTTAACAGGGCACAGAGAGCAATGAATTAGGACAACACACTCCAGCATGAAAACCAGAGACATATGCCTGGGCAGGACAGCCATTAGGAGAAGGCAAATGGTTTCTAGTGAGGTAGTGCCAGTTGGGAGATGATGCCTGTCTCTTCAGAGCGAGCCTTTTCAGGAAGCCTGAGGCTTCAAGCTCCTTAGCTAGAAGCCTGAGCTTTCTCTTGAGTTGGGGCCTGTCCTCATGTCCAGGGGTCATTCCAAGGGTAGAATGATGATCTAGAAGTGCTGCTTTCTATCAGACACTTAGACCTCAGATGACATTATGGAACAGCGAGGGCATTTGCTCAGCTCCCATCTAGATCTGCAGAGCCGTAGTACCTTGGCAGTTGGCCCTCTGGGGCACCCAGTGAGTGGGGAAATAGAGAAACAGAGCAGGGGCCAGAGTTGTGATGAGCAGAGGAATTTGGAGTCAAAAACCAGAGTTTCACTCCCAACCACCTCGAGAACTAGCTGACCTCAAGCTTGGCCTCTGTGCTTGCAGGGCTTACAGAAGGTAATGCATGTGGTGTGCTTAGCCCAGCAGTAGATACAATGCATGCCTATCTTGGGATGCAATACTTATAAGCTGGAAGTTAAGTGTCTTCACAGCTGCCAATTTTAGCCTATGTGTACTGGGGTGTCACGGTTACCACACCCCCACCCTCCCACCACACAAAAAACTTGTATTAGGTTGCTTATTTCTAATAGAAAATTTCATTTTCTTTCTGGTCACACAAAGAATGTCTGGACTGGCAGGCAGTGAAGATAATACGTGAAAAAGTATAGCTGTTAACTTCCCACCCATGATCATGACTCCTCATCTCCCATCAAAATCTGCAGGAGAAATGGGGGTCTACAGAGTTGGGGTGACCATAGGATTTGAGACCACCAGATAGATCCAATTTCATCCCAAGGATTAGACACTGTAACGTTGGTATGGCTTTCATATAATAGAATAATTTCTCTGAGCCTTGTTTTTGCCATCTTTGAAATGGGCTATTATTTACCTTGTAGGTAAGTGCCTTAACCGCTGAGCCACCTCTCCAGCCCGGTTTACCTCGTAAGTCATCTTTAAAGATTATAAGCAATTCATGAAATTGTTTAGCTTGTAGTGAACACTATAATGTGTTTCTTTTTTAAAAAAACATTTTATTTACTTAATTATTTATGAGAGAGGGAGATGGAGGGAGATAAAGAGGGAAGAAGAGAGAGAGAGAGAGAGAGAGAGAGAGAGAGAGAGAGAGAGAGAGAGAATGGGTGGGCACCAGAACCTCTCTAGCCACCGCAAATGAAGTTCAGATGCATGCACTACCTTGTGCATCTGGTTTTATGTGGGTACTGGAGAATCAAACCCTGGTCAT
The DNA here is from genome assembly GCA_004024765.1 of Zapus hudsonius. Lineage (NCBI taxonomy): Eukaryota > Metazoa > Chordata > Mammalia > Rodentia > Dipodidae > Zapus > Zapus hudsonius. The sequence goes on from PVHP010003537.1 coordinate 77,054, forward strand.
TAGGCTTTGCAGGCAAGTACCTTAACTGCTAAGCCATCTCTTCAACCCTCTTATGCATTTCTTACCATCGTCATTAGCAGTATCATCTGCCACACCACAGAAGTAATAGTAGTAGATAATGCAGAGGAGCAAAAACATTTTTAGAAATTAGCTTGATTTAAAAAATTGTGTTATAATGGTAGACACACTCAGTGCCAGGGTAGGATGGCAGGTTCAGCTTGTACTTCTCTTCCAGAGCACGTGGTACAAAACGACCCCCCAAGTAATGGTAGCAACCGGTGAACTGAGTGGCAGACTTTTTGGGTGCTGTCTGTGAGATGAGCAGATCTGGCTGGATCCCTCCAGAGTTTCCCTTCTCCACATCCCATCCTGAAAGGAAAGTGTTGAGGATGGACAGAAGCCTTCTGCACCTTGCTTTACTGAAGGAAGTCCCCTTAGCTCCACTCACACTGAGCTGTATTTGCACAGGGCCAGCTTGAACTTTGTTCCCCAACCCTAATGCGGAACCTGG